>JAODAL010014358.1:0-87769 GCA_025379985.1 Phyllomedusa bahiana | reverse complement strand
GTTCCTGGGTGTTAGATATGAAATTCTAAATTCAACTTTACAAAAAGTAAAAAAAAAAAAATCTCCCCAACTCTCTGGAGTCTCTCGTCGCTGGGTCTTCTCTCCTATACTGGATTCTGTTCCTCACACATATACTTCCGATAGGGGCACATGGGCTACCGGGAGGCCATTCTCCATTGACTCAAGGGCTGTATTAGTGCTGCTTGAATAGGTCTCTGTTCGATCTGACCTGGGTCTGACTGCACTTGTATAAAAACTATTTGGGTTGGGGGAGTTCTAAACCCAATTTTCTCTCTAATCCTAATCCTATAAATAACAGTAATCCTACCCTGTGTTGGGGTTAAGGTTAGAGCTTTTTACAGGATTTCAGGGTTTACCCTTCCACAAGACTCCCCTCCAAGCGGTGCTCCCCATGTGGTGTCTCTTCCCCATGTGGTGTCTCTTCCCCATGTGGTGTCTCTTCCCCATGTGGTGTCTCTTCCCCATGTGGAGTCTCTTCCCCATGTGGTGTCTCTTCCCCATGTGGAGTCTCTTCCCCATGTGGTGTCTCTTCCCCATGTGGTGTCTCTTCACCATGTGGTGTCTCTTCCAATATCCTATAGAGGTTTCCTATAGGGGCACATTGTGTTATGCCGATTGGCAATGGCATTTGACTGGACGTCCCGCCATCGACTTGGAACGTAAGTTGACCCTTATTTTTCATATAAAATCCTTACCTAACCCGAGTACAGTGGATTTTTTTTTTATTTTTTTTCCCAAAAGAAGGTCATCGAAATTGATGGCTTAGATTTGAGTCAAGTTTGCGTGAAAAAGGAACCAGTTATTATAGAGACACCCAAAATTATTGCCCATCTCAGGACCCCATGTTCTGATTGTTGGGCCAAAGTAAGCCCCCACGATTGCGATGAAGGCATAAGTGGAGCCGTGCTGCCGCTCCCGAAACATTGAGTGGTTGGGAAATGCCATGACCGCGGTGTGCTGGCCTCTTCTTATTCCTCAGGATCGGGGGGGTCCGGTTAGTGGGAAAACCACTCAATAAAGGGGTTGTCAACAAAAAACAAATGACCTGATGCTGGGGCCAAAAAACAGAAACTGATACTTTACTCCGAGTCACCCACTGCTGCTCCGGAGCCCCGTCCATCCGGTCCTCAACACTAGTGTGAGCGAGCATGAAAAAGTTCTAGTTCTATTAGAACCTCAAACTTTTGTGAGTTCGGTTCCATGTTCTACTCAAACTCGAACTTTGAACCCCATTAAAGTCAATGGGAGAAGATGTTCTGGGTAATTTTTATGCCTCTACAGGTGAGGAGAAGTTGGAATTACATCCATAACAATAACTGGATACAGGAACAACTTAGGGAAGACAATTTGGCTCTGAGGCTCCACTGCACAGAAAAGCGTCCGTTTTTTCAGCGGTTTTTTTTCGTTTTCTAAAACGCTGGAAAAAACGACTGTAATCATCTCCCATTGACTCTATTGTAAAACCCTCCCACTGTCTACACTGAGCTTCTTTTTTTCTGCTCGTTTTTTTTCACGGGGTGTTTTTTGAAACATGCTCTAAAAAACCCCAAAACCCGGGCAGAAATTTACTGGGAGTCTATGTAAAGCCCGAGTCTTTTCCCGCGTTTTCGGGGTTTTTTTCCGGGGGATTTTTTCAATGAAAAAACCCTCCGAGACCCAAGCCCCATAAAATGAGTTTTAAACGGGGTTTACCTGATCAAATTTGTTAAAAGTGTTGATGTGTCCTTGTTTCACCTTTTGTAATAAAATGATCTGCTTTGGTTGCTACATTTTTTTGCAATTCATATTTTTTTCGTAAAAAATAAATTTTTTACATTTTTGGCATAGAATCAGTTTTTTTTTTTACAGATTTTGATGCTAAAATTCCTTTTTTTAAAAATATTTTGGGGCCTAAAAAGTTATTTCGTATGACGGAAAAAAGTTTTTACGGATTTTGGTTTTTTAAAACCTTTTTTAACAATTTTTAGCTAATAACGTCCCCTCTCGCTTCTGCGCCAGATATACTTTTTTTTTTTTTTCGGGTTTTGGGCAAGAAAACCCTTTTTTTAAAATTTTTTGGGACTAAAATAATTTTTTTTACGATTTTGGCGTAATAACGTTACCGCCTTGAAGCCAAAAATTTGTTTTTTAGGGTTTTGGCGCCAGAATCCGTTTTTTTACGGATTTTTGGTGTTAAAAACCTTTTCTTAAAAATTTTGCCGCTAAATAACGTTAATTTTTGCTTTTTGACGCCCGATATAAAAATTTTTTTTTTTTTCGATTTTTTGGGCTGAATGTTTTTTGTTTTTTTTTAAAATTTTTTTTTTTACCCAAAATATTTTTTTTTCAGATTTTGGTTTAAATAACTTATCTCCCCTTTTGACGGCAAAAAAATGTTTTTCTTTCGATTTTGGGGCAAAAAATCCGTTTTTTTTTTTCGTTTTTGGGATAAATTAATTTTTTTTAAGATTTTTTGGGGCTAATAACGTTACCTTGCTTTTTTTTCAAAAATCATTTTTTTTTTGGATTTTTTGCGCAAGAAAACCGTTTTTTTTTATTTTTTTGGGGACTAAAAAAAATTTTTACAGATTTTGGGACTAATAAAGTGATCAGATTTTACCAAAAAAAAATAATTTTTTACGGATTTCGGCACTAGAATCCGTTTTTTAAAAATGTGGTGCTAAAAAGTGATCCCGCTTTTGACAAAAAAATTTTTTTTTTTTTTTTTTTTTTACGGATTTGGGGGCAAAAAAAAAAATCTTTAAAAATTTTTTGGGGCTAATAAAGTGATCTCGCTTTTTGAACTAAAAATATTTTTTTACGGAATTTGGTTTTAATAATGGTTTTTTTGGGATTTTGGCGCTAATACGTTATCTTGCTGTATGGGGAAAATAATGTGGGTTTTTGTGGTTTTGGTGCAAGTCGGTGCAAAAATTTTAAAAAAGAGGCCACGCACAGCGACACAAGGGCAAAGTTCTCACAATGGCTACAGTGTTTTTAAAGGGAAATGACCACTTAACTGAACCCCCCGTAGGGTGTAGCTTAATTTCCTTTTTGGGTTAATTTTTGCTCATTAAAAAACGGCAAAGACCCTTCAAAAAACGGATTTTTTTTCAGTGTTTTTCAGGCATGGGCAGAAAACTCAGTTTCATGAACGTTTTTAAGCATTTTTTTTATTTTTCAGGTAGTTTTTTTTTTCCACTGGTGTAGGACAAAGCCCTAAGAGTCAAAAAGAAAAAAACTGAAAAAAAGGCTAAAATACTTCCCTTCCTTTTAATGGGTAACTGAAAAGATGAGGAGCTTGCAAGAGGGGCTAGCTTTTAGGGGGGGCAGCGGTAGCGTGTACGGGGCCCTGCATCCTGGGGGACCCAAAAACCCTTTGCAATTTTGGAGATTTTGGGGACGATGTGTTTACAATTTTGAACCCCCCAAAACGCAAAAAACAAACTTTTGGCACAAGTGTGAATGCCAAATCCCCCTCTGTATAATTATATCCATGTATAGAGAGTTTGGGTTATATGAGCCCGCAATGTCACCAAATAACGCTTTGGGTGTGGGAAAGATGCAGCCAGCAAAAAAACTCCCCAACTATTGCTGTTATGGAGGGGAAAATTTTTCTTCATAGACGCCAAAATAGAAAGGTGATTGGATGGCGCCCCAAAATCAGAAAAAAGGTGATTGGATGGGGCCAAAAGTGAGAAGGTGATTGGGTGGGGCCCCAAAAATGCAGGGAAAGGGGATTGGTGGAGCAAAATGCAAAGGTGATTGGATGGCCCAAAATGCAGAAAGGGGATTGTGGGGGCCCCAAAAGTGGAGAAAGGGGATTGGATGGCGCCAAAAGTGCAGGAAGGTGATTGGATGGAGCCAAAAGTGCAGGAAGGTGATTGGATGGCGCCAAAAGTGCAGGAAGGTGATTGGATGGCGCCAAAAGTGGAGAAAGCTACTAGAACTTAACTTTTTAGAAGAGTTCGATCAGCACTACTCAACACACAGGAGAGGCACGCACGTCCTCACTGGACATCATAGCATTGGGCTGCCTGTGACGGGCCTCATCCAGGGGATCCTGTTTCTCTTCCAGGGGATGGAGAGAAGTGAGTTTTATTGTATTATTTTCTGTTGTAATTAAAGGGGCCACTATTTGGGATAGAGGACCCAGCTATTTAGGCCCCTACTGCAACCCTGGCAACTTCACTAATGTTTGGGCACTGATTTGCCGGTGTACTTCGGAGTGGTTAAAGGCCTGGCCTGGTGGATGTTATGTTTTTGACCAAGGCCAGGGCCCCTGAGGATCCTTTCCTCTTTACTCCTGAGAGACTCATGCTCCAATCACTTACACTGGACCATGAGTTTATTGGGGCGAGATCCCAGGAGTCGATAGGAGCAGATCACCAGAAGCTCGTGAGCCATATTGAGGGGAGGATCAGGTTTTCTTTCTTTTTCACCCACCATTGCCTCTATGTCATGTGATTTTTTTTTTTTTTTTTTAGTGGACAGCCCCTTTAAAAAGTCATAGCCTATCCCTGCACTATGCCATCTCTTTCTGTGGTGGGCGCACTCCTTTAAGCATTCCCGATGATGTTATCATGGGAGACATGCTATTTGCCTGTAGAAAAACAAAACAAAACAAAAGCTGGTAAATGCATCCGTTTTGAAGAATAAACATATAGGTGCATACTGATGTGGAAGTCAAAAGCTATGCAAACACAATGCAATATCAGCAGCGCTCTATAGGCACTAAAAACGGTCAAAAAGGACATAAGAATTTTTTGGAACAGCGTTTCTGCTACTTTGGACTATATGAAAATAACTTTTTTTATTTACAGTTTTGATCAAAAATGTGCACTAAGAACCTCAACATTTTTTCATATATTTCATAGAAACGCTGCTCCAAAAAATTGTTATGTCCTTTTTGACCGTTTTTAGTGCCTATAGAGCGCTGCTGATATTGCATTGTGTTTGCCTAGCTATTTGCCTGTACAGCAGAGTTGTCCAACCTGGCCCCAAGGTCATGATTTTTTTTTTAGTGGACAGCCCCTTTATAAATTCCATCTATCCTGACCCAGTGCCCTCACTAAGGAGCTCCTGATGATGTTATAATGGGGGCCGCAGTCTAGTTTACCTTCTATAACATTCAGATTGCCGGAATAGCACAGGTTGTTCTTTAGCTTCTCTCTTCCAAGTACCGAGATGCCGGATGCTGTCAGCAGACGTTGTGCATCATCACTGGGGTCAGGGTGGGGTTATTCATCTGTTCCCCACCACTGCTGCTGCTCTGAGGCTCCGCTCCTCTTCACTTCTGGATTCTTTTCCCGGCACAGAGGAGAGGTGCGCACTACATTCACTACAGTGGAGGATGAGCAGTCGGCACAAGAGCCCAGGAGTCAATTGGAGAAAATCAATGGAAGCTCAGCAGCGGTACTGGGAGGGGAGGATCAGTTTTTTTTTTCACCCCCTGTGGCCTCAGTGTCAATGTGAATTTTTTTTTAGTGAACAGCCCCTTTAAGAAGTCATAGCCTATCCCTGCACTAAGCCATCACTTTCTATGGTGGGAGCACTCCTATAAGCATTCCCGATGATGTTATAATAGGAGCGCACTGTCATGCTATTTGTCTGTGCAGCAGCAATGCCCAACCTGGCCCCAAGGTCATGTGATTTTCTTTCTAGTGGACAGCCCCTTTAAGAAGTCATAGCCTATCCCTGCACTAAGCCATCACTTTCTGTGTTGGGAGCACTCCTATAAGCATTCCCAATGATGTTATAATGGGAGCACAGTGTCAGCAGAATTGCCCCACCTGGCCCCGAGGTCATGTGATTATTTTTAGTGGACAGTCCCTTTAAAAATTCAGCCTATCCTGGCACTATGCCATCACTTCTTGTGGTGGGAGCACTTCTATAAGCATTTCCCACAGGGCCATCTTTTCCATTGGGCACACTAGGCAGTTGCCCGGGGGCCCCACTACTATAGGGGCCCCAAGGGGTATATGTATGTCCCAGGAATACAAGAAACATATCCTGGATCCCTTGGTTGTTTATTCTTATTTAACGGTTTGTGTGTTTTTAGGATATGCAAGCAGTTAAAAACCACGGTAGAGAAGGGAGGCAAAGGCTCCCTGCCCTGCTCAATAGGCTTGTAGGCTGAAGGCTGCCGGTATCCAGACATACATAAGTGGCGTGTACTTGGGTGGGGGTTCGAGGCATGGCCAAGTGTGATGTCATGTATTTAGCAGAGCCCACTGAATTGCTATGCCCAGGGGCCTATAATTCTGTTAAGATGGCTCTGAGTCCCGATGAGGTTATAATGGCAGTGCACTGTCATGCTATTTGCTTGTGCAGCAGAGTTGTCCAACCTGGCCCCAAGGTCATGATTTTTTTTTTAGTGGACAGCCCCTTTATAAATTCCATCTATCCTGACACAGTGCCCTCACTTAGGAGCTCCTGATGATGTTATAATGGGAGCCGCAGTCTAGTTTACCTTCTATAACATTCAGATTGCCGGAATAGCACAGGTTGTTCTTTAGCTTCTCTCTTCCAAGCACCGAGATGCCGGGAGCTGTCAGCAGACGTTGAGCATCGGCAGAAACGTTACCGGCGCCGCTCGTCTCCCACACAAACCGCAAAAAAAAGTCCTATGCAGAGAAGATCGTCAGCTCCCACTGACAGCCCTGACACGGCTCTGATAGCTAAAGATCTCTCCCTCGACTCCCGACGTGTCCTCGGGGAACGTCACTCGCACATGTCTCCAGCGTGTTCCGCTTTATTTTTCGACGAGCCCTTGTAGGGCTTTAATAACAGGTGGGAATTTTTTTTTTTTTTTTTGCCTGGAGAACCAGCCGGGAAGGCAGGAAAAAAAAAAAAAAAAAAAGCCTGAAAACTGTGATAAAACTGAATGTGGAGTCTGAGCAGCCCCGGAGCGGCGCGAGGCGGGAATCACTGCCGCGCGCTGAATTGAGCTGAAGATTACTTAATTAAACAGGGTTATGGATTCAACTTTAAACTTGAAAATTTAAGTGAATTTCCTCGGTGAGGAATCTTTTAATGACTTCTTGAATGTCATCCGGAATTTTTTTTTTTTTTTTCGCCGCCGCCGCCACTAAATGTCATTGCATTTTGAATAAGAATGAAAAAGTAATTGCTTATTTGTTTCAACACAGATGTTTTTACGCATCGCTGAGCGCCGTCGTAGGGAGCATTTTTTTTCTCCTTTGGTCCTTAGAGATGATTCCTGACAGCTTCAGAAATTACCAAAATTACCCAATGATACCAGAAACACGGGGATTGGTGCAGTTTAAAGGCTCCGGTTTTGGCTTTGATCTTTAGTAGTTATGGATTGATTGGAGACTTGTCTACATTCAGGAAGCTTAGTACATGTCTGGAAGATTGGCTGAACCTCTAGTGTGTTAAAGGGGTCGTCTCACTACAGGGATCGCTGCTTTTTATGTTACTGCAAGACTGGCACAAAACAATGTCACTTTGAATATGTGTCCACATTCAAAACAGCTGTCCTACTCTCATTCCAGCACTGGTCCCTCTTCAGGGCCTGTCTATCCCCAGGCTCCAGCAGGTCGCTATAGTACAGACCTTTCGATCTCTCCTGATAGGCTGCCAGCACTGGTTGCTATAGCTACAGACCTGTTCTATCTCTCCTGATAGGCTGCCAGCACTGGTCACTATAGCTACAGACCTGTATGATCTCTCCTGATAGGCTGCCAGCACTGGTCGCTATAGCTACAGACCTGTATGATCTCTACTGATAGGCTTCCAGCACTGGTCACTATAGCTACAGACCTGTTCAATCTCCTCTGATAGGTTGTCAGCACTTGTCACTATAGCTACAGACCTGTTCAATCTCCCTGATAGGCTGCAGCATGGTTGCTATAGCTACAGACCTGTTCAATCTCTTCTGATAGGCTGCCAGCACTGGTTGTTATAGCTACAGACCTGTTCTATCTCTCCTGATAGGCTGCCAGCACTGGTCGCTATAGCTACAGACCTGTTTTGATCTATCTGATAGGGCTGCCAGCACTGGTTGCTATAGCTACAGACCTGTTCTATCTCTCCTGATAGGCTGCCAGCACTGGTTGCTATAACTACAGACCTGTTCTCTCTCTCCTGATAGGGTGCCAGCACTGGTTGCTATAGCTACAGACCTGTGTGATCTCTCCTGATAGGCTGCCAGCACTGGTCGCTATAGCTACAGACCTGTTCTATCTCTCCTGATAGGCTGCCAGCACTGGTTGTTATAGCTACAACCTGTTTACTCTCATTGATAGGCTGCCGCAACTGGTCGCTATAGCTACAGACCTGTTTTATCTCTCCTGATAGGCTGCCAGCACTGGTCGCTATAGCTACAGCCCTGTTTGATCTCTCCTGATAGGCTGCAGCACTGGTTGCTATAGATACAGACCTGTTCTATCTCTCCTGTAGGCTGCCACACTGGTTGCTATAAGCTACAGACCTGTTCTATCTCTCCGTTAGGTGCCAGCACTGGTTGCTATAGCTACAGCCCTGTTCTAATCTCTCCTGATAGGCTACCAGCACTGGTTCTATAGCTACAGACCTGTTCTATCTCTCCTGATAGGCTGCCAGCACTGGTTGTATAGCACAGACCTGTTTTATCTCCCCTGATAGGCTGCCAGCACTGGTCGCTATAGCTACAGACCTGTTTTTTATCTCTCCTGATAGGCTGCCAAGCACTGGTCGCTATAGCTACAGACCTGTTTATCTCTCCTGTTAGGCTGCCAGCACTGGTTGCTATAGCTACAGACCTGTTTGATCACTCCTGTAAGGCTGCCAGCACTGGTTCTATAGCTACAGACCTGTTTCATCTCCCTGATAGGTGACCAGCACTGGTTTCTATAGGCTACAGACCTGTTCTATCTCTCCTGATAGGCTGCCAGCACTGGTTGCTATAGCTACAGACCTGTTCATCACTCCTGATAGGCTGCCCAGCCCCTGGTTGTTAGCTACAGACCTGTTCATCTCTCCTGATAGGTGCCAGCACTGGTTGCTATAGCTACAGACTGTTCTAATCTCTCCTGATAGGCTGCCAGTACTGGTTGTCATAGCTACAGACCTGTTTTATCTCTCATGATAGGCTGCCAGCACTGGTCGCTATAGTACAGACCTGTTTGATCTCTCCTGATAGGCTGCCAGCACTGGTCGCTATAGCTACAGACCTGTTTGATCTATCCTGATAGGCTCCAGCACTGGTCACTATAGCTACAGACCTGTTCAATCTCTCCTGTAGGCTGCCAGCACTTGTCATAGCTACAGACCTGTTGAATCTCCCTGATAGGCTGCAAGCACTGGTTGCTATAGCTACAGACCTGTTCTATCTCTCTGATGATAGGGGTACCGGGTTCTATAGCTACAGGACCTGTTCTATCTCTCCTGATAGGCTGCCAGCACTGGTTGCTATAGCTACAGACCTGTTCATCACTCCTGATAGGCTGCCAGCACGGTTGCTATAGCTACAGACCTGTTCTATCCTCTGATAGGCTGCAGCACGGTCGCTATAGCTACACACCTGTTCAGTCTCTCCTGATAGGGTGCAGCACTCGTTGCTATAGCACAACCTGTGTTCTCTTCTGATAGGGTGCCAAGCACTGGTTGTATAGCTACACACTGTTGTCTCTCCTGATAGGCTGCTATACTGGTTCATAGCAAGACCTGTTCGTCTCTCTGATAGGCTGCCAGCACTGGTATATAGCTACAGACCTGTATGATCTCTCTGATAGGCTGCCAGCACTGGTCGCTATAGCTACAGACCTGTTGATCTCTCTGATAGGCTTCCAGCACTGGTCAAGTCAGATGTTACTCCTCGATAGGCTGTCGGCAGGCTATAGAAGACCTGCCCTCGTAAGTTGTCCCTTGCACTATGCTACAGACCGTTCAATCTACTCTGATAGGTGTCAGCACTTGTCACTATAGCTACAGACCGTTCAATCTCCTCTGATAGGCTTTCACACCGCGCTATAGCTGAGACCTGTTCAATCTCTCCTGATAGGCTGCCACACGGTTGTTATAGCACAGACCTGTTCAATCTCTCCTGATGGGCTGCCAGCACTGGTTACTATAGCTACAGACATGTGTGATCTCTCCTGATAGGCGCCAGCACTGGTTCTATACTACAGACCTGTGTGATCTCTCCTGATAGGCTGCCAGCACTGTTGCTATAGCTACCAGACCTGTGTAAATCTCTCCTGATGGGCTGCCAGCACTGGTTTGCTAATAGCTACAGACCTGTGTGATCTCTCCTGATAGGCTGCCAGCACTGGTTGCTAAAAGCTACAGACCTGTGTGACCCTCTCCTGATAGGCTGCCAGCACTGGTTGTTATAGCTTCAGACCTGTATGATCTCTCCTGATAGGCTGCCAGCACTGGTTGTTATAGCTTCAGACCTGTATGATCTTTCCTGATAGGCTGCCAGCACTGGTTGCTATAGCTACAGACCTGTTCAATCTCTCCTGATAGGCTGCCAGCACTGTTTGCTATAGCTACAGTCCTGGCTTCTACGCAGCCTAGTGGAAGCCAGTAAACCCCCTGAATTCAAAATGAAACCAAAAAACAGACTGAGGTGAGAGGAATCATGTAGTGAGAAAACCCTTTAAAGCAGGTTTCCCTATCCGTCCCGGCCACCCAAATGTATGTTTTCAGGTGCCACGAATTCAATGACCATAATGAAATCACCGTGCAATGCTAAGGAAATCCCGAAAAATGACCAGTTGGTGGGGGTAGGACTGAGGATGGTTCACAGCTTCAGGCTCTTCTGTTCGCTGTGGGCGGTTCCAAGCTTCAGCCCCACTTCCTGTAGTGTGGGGCTCACATTTCAGCTCCTCCTGGTCAGGCTTTGGCGTTCTCAGCTTCAGGTTCACTTGCTGTTCAGGTGTGGGTGGTTCTACTCTTCGGCTCCCCTTTTGAGGCATGTGTGAGTTTTCTTCCCTACCATTCAAGGCCCCCACTCTGTTCAGGATGTGGCTGATTTACCCTCTTCAAGGCTTCCACTTTGGTGGCTTGAGGACTGGAGGACTGGTTCTACAGCTTCAGGGTCCCCTTCCTGTCAGGCTGTGGGCGGCTTTTACAGCTTCAGCCTCCCACTTCCTGTTCAGGCTGTGGCTGGTTCTACATCTTCAGGCTTCAAATTACTGTTCAGGCTGTTGGAGGTTCTAAATCTTCAGGATACCACTTCCTGTACAGGCTGTGGGCAGTTCCACATCTTCAGGCTCCCACTTGCTGTTCAGGCTGTAGGTGGTTCTATATCTTCAGGCTCCCACTTGCTGTTCAGGCTGTGGGTAGTTCTACATCTTCAGGCTCCATTTTCCTGTGCCATTTTTTGCCGGTTCTACAGCTTCTGGATTCCTCTTCCTGTTCAGTCTATGGGCAGTTCTACAGCAGTGACATTACAGATCTGCTATTCCTAGCTATGCCTGTTAGACGGACATTGGTCATGAAGGGGTTTACACAGCAGAGCAGAAGGCTGCAGAGCTCTAAAGGGTTAAATTTCATCAAAAAGAAGATACAGAAGCTCCTGTGCCGCTGATAAGACACAGCAGGGAGTGACGTCACTATCCAGGCCACTGCTAGAGCAGAGAGTGGTGGTCGATAACTTAGAGCAATGAAAGATAAGAGAGAGGTGGAGAGAGATGTTTGTAACCAGAGAAACCTGTGTGCTCTAAGAGGAAATAAAATCCTCCTTATCTCCTGACCAAAGAAAAATTTGCAAAGAATTTAGAAAAGTCTTCAATTACCTGTCTCTACATGTTAAAAGCTAATTAATGTATTGATTAAACCCCCTTAATGTGTAAAGGGTTTTCCAATCTTTGTTTACAGAACGTGCTTTTCACAGACAGCTTCAGGATCCCCCCTTCCTGTTCAGGCTGTGGGTGGTTCTACAGCTTCAGGCTCCCATTTCCTGTTCAGGCTGTGGGCGGTTCCACAGCTTCAGGCTCTCATTTCCTGTTCAGGCTGTGGGCGGTTCCACAGCTTCAGGCTCTCATTTCCTGTTCAGGCTGTGGTGTGTTCTTTAGCTTCAGGCTCCCACTTCCTGTTTGGGCTATGGGAGGTTCTATAGCTTTAGGCTTCCAATTCCTGTTCAGGCTGTAGGTGGTTCTATATCTTCAGGCCTCCACTTCCTGTTCAGGATGTGGATGGTTCTACATTTTCATGCTGCCACTTGCTGTTCAGGCTGTGGGTGGTTCTACATCTTCGGGCTCCCACTTGCTGTTCAGGCTGTGAGTGGTTCTACATCTTCAGGCTCCAACTTCCTGTTCAGGCTGTGGCTGGTTCTACATCTTCAGGCTCCCACTTGCTGTTCAGGCTGTGGCTGGTTCTACATCTTCAGGCTTCCACTTTCTGTTCAGGTTGTAGGTGGTTCTATATCTTCAGCTCCACATTCCTGTTCAGGCGTGGCGGTCTACATCTCAGGCTCCACTACTGTTCAGGCTGTGGCTGGTTCTACATCTTCAGGCGTCCACTTTCTGTTCAGGCTGTCGGTGGTTCTATATCTTCAGGCTCCCACTTCCTGTTCAGGCTGTGGGTGGCTCGACATCTTTAGGCTCCCACTTGCTGTTCAGGCTGTGGGTGGTTCTACATCTTCAGGCTCCTACTTCCTGTTCAGGCTGTGGGCGGTTCTACATCTTCAGGCTTCCACTTACTGTTCAGGCTGTGGGTGGTTCTACATCTTCAGGCTTCCACTTGCTGTTCAGGCTGTGGGTGGTTCTACATCTTCAGGCTTCCAAATGCTGTTCAGGCTGTGAGTGGTTCTACATCTTCAGCATACATGCCAACTCTCCCGCTATTGGCGGGGGGTTCCCGCTATTTGGGGTCCCCCCCCCCCGCCCTCCCGGCAGAGTTGGCGCCCGGAGTCTCGCTGTGCAGGGAGGGGGCAGGAGGGATCGCTCCCTCCTCCCTTCTCCCCCTGTATGCGCCAGTGTGCGCCGTACATAAAGGTCAGCGGCGCAGGGGGTGTGACGCGCGGCTGCACTCACTCCCCCTGCGACGCTGAGAGTACTCAGTCGTCAGCCTCGGCGTGCTGCAGGGGCCGGGGGTAAGTGGAATTTATTATTTTTTTTTTTATTAGTAAAAGGGGCTTCCCCTGGCTAACAAAGGGGGCAACTCCCCCTGCAACAAAGGGGGCACTACCTGGCAAAAAATGGGGATACCGGGGAACAGAGGGGGCATTTACCTGGCAAAAAAGGGGGGGCACTACCTGGCAACAAAGGGGGAAAATACCTTTTAAACAAAGGGGGGCACAAAACCTGGTAACAAATGGGGGCCCCCATGGGCAAAAAAGGGGGGGCACTACCTGGCTAACAAATGGGGGCTCACATGGCAAAAAAAAGGGGGGGACTACCTGGCAACAAAGGGGCACTTCCTGGCAACAAAGGGGGGGCATCCCTGGCAAAAAATGGGGGCATACCTGGCAAAAAAGGGGGGCCACCTGGCAACAAAGGGGGAAAGCCGGCAAACCAAAGGGGGGCACTCCCTGGAAAACAAATGGGGGCATCACCGGGCAAAAAAGGGGGGCCTTCCTGGCTAAAAAAATGGGGCCATAACTGGGCAACAAAGGGGGCACTACCTGGCTAACAAAGGGGGCAACTACCTGGCAACAAAGGGGGCACTACCTTTCAACAAAGGGGGCACTACCTGGCTAACAAATGGGGGCATCACTGGAAACAAAGGGGGGCCCCTACCTGGCTAAAAAAAATGGGGGCATCACATGGCAACAAAGGGGGGGCACTCCCTGGCAACAAAGGGAGCACTTTGGAAAAAAAGGGGGGCACTACCTGGCTAAAAAAATGGGGGCATCACCTGGCAACAAAGGGGGCATCCTGGTAACAAAGGGGGCCCCCCTTTCCCGGGCTAACAAAGGGGGGAACTACCTGCCAACAAAGGGGGCACTACTGGCTACAAATGGGGGCATCCCGGCAAAAAAAGGGGGCACTCCCTTTGGGGTAACAAAGGGGGCACTACCTGGCTAAACAAATGGGGCTTCTACCTTGGCCCAAGGTGGGCACTACATTGGCAACAAAGGGGGGGGCACTATCTAGGCTCCACATCCTGCAGGGCACTACCTGGCTAACAAAGGGGGGCAACTAACTCTGGCAACCAAAGGGCGGCACTACCTGGCAGCAAAGGGGGCTACACCTGGCTATACCAAATGGGTAGGCTATTCTACACTTGGGCAACCAATAGGGGGCACTACCTTTTCCAACAAAGGGGGCACTACCCTTGCGTTAACAACTGGGTGGCTACACTGGCTAACCAAAGGGGGGCACTACATGGCATACCAAAGGGGGCACTACCCTGGCTAATCATCATGTGGGGGCACTAACCTGGCAACCCCACATATATAAAGGTGTGGGGGGGGGTAGGCCACTACCTGGCTAACAATGGGGGGCATCACTGTCAACAAGGGGCGCACTATCTGGCAACAATGGGGGCAGAACCTGGCAACAAAGGGGGCATACCTGGGCTAACAAAGGGGCACCCCTGGCAACAAAGGGGGCACTACCTGGCTAACAAAGAGGGCACTAACTGGATAACAAATGGGGCACTACCTGGCTAACAAAGGGGGCATCACCTGGCAACAAAGGGGGCAACTACCTGGCAACAATGGGGGCACTACCTGGCTAACAAAGGGGGCACTACCGGGCTAACAAATGGGGGCACTACCTGGATAACAAAGGGGGCACTACCTGGCTAACAAAGGGGGTACTACCTGGCTAACAAATGGGGGCACTACCTGGCAACAAAGGGGGCACTACCTGGCAACAAAGGGGGCACTACCTGGCTAACAAATGGGGGCACTACCTGGCTAACAAAGGGGGCAACTACCTGGCAACAAAGGGGGCACTACCTGGCTAACAAATGGGGGCATCACCTGGCAACAAAGGGGGCACTACCTGGCTAACAAATGGGGGCATCACCTGGCTAACAAAGAGGGCACTACCTGGCTAACAAAGGGGGCACTACCTGGCTAACAAATGGGGGCATCACCTGGCAACAATGGGGGCTCTACCTGGCTAAAAAAGGGGGCATACCTGGCTACAAAAGGGGCAACTACCTGGCTAACAAAGGGGGCATCACCTGGCTAACAAATGGGGGGCACTACCTGGCTAACAAAGGGGCAACTACCTTGCAACAAAGGGGGCATCACCTGGCTAACAAATGGGGGCATCACCTGGCAACAAAGGGGGGCACTACCTGGCTAACAAATGGGGGCATCACCTGGCAACAAAGGGGGCACTACCTGGCAACAAAGGGGGCACTACCTGTCAACAAAGGGGGCACTACCTGGCTAACAAATGGGGCATCACCTGGCAACAAAGGGGGCTCTACCAGGCTAAAAAAGAGGGCACTACCTGGCTAAAAAAGAGGGCAACTACCTGGCTAACAAAGGGGGCACTACCTGGCAACAAATGGGGGCATACACTGGCAACAAATGGGGGCACTACCTGGCAACAAAGGGGGGCACTACCTGGCTAACAAATGGGGGCACTACCTGGCAACAAAGGGGGCAACTACCGGACTACAAAAGGGGCAACTACCTAGCAACAAATGGGGGCACTACCTGGCAACAAAGGGGGCACTACCTGTCAACAAAGGGGGCACTACCTGGCTAACAAAGGGGGCACTACCTGGCTAACAAATGGGGGGCACTACCTGGCTAACAAATGGGGGCATCACCTGGCAACAATGGGGGCACTATCCTGGCAACAAAGGGGGCAACTACCCTGGCTAACAAATGGGGGCACTAACTGGATAACAAATGGGGGCATCCTGGCTACAAAGGGGGCACTACCTGGCAACAAAGGGGTCACTACCTGGCTAACAAATGGGGGCATCACCTGGCAACAAAGGGGGCTCTACCTGGCTAACAAAGAGGGCACTACCTGGCTAACAAAGGGGGCAACTACCTGGCAACAAAGGGGGCAACTACCTGCAAACAAAGGGGGGCACTACCTGGCTAACAAATGGGGGCATCACCTGGCAACAAAGGGGGCACTACCTGGCAACAAAGGGGGCACTACCTGGCTAACAAATGGGGGCATCACCTGGCTAACAAATGGGGGCATCACCTGGCAACAAAGGGGGCACTACCTGGCAACTAAGGGGTCATCACCTTGCAAAAAATGGGGCACTACCTGGCTAACAAATGGGGGCATTACCTGGCAACTAAGGGGGAAACTACCTGGCTAACAAAGAGGGCACTACCTGGCTAACAAAGGGGGCAACTACCTGGCAACAAAGGGGGGCAACTACCTGGCTATCAAAGGGGGCAACTACCTGGCTAACAAAGGGGGCAACACCTGGCAACAAAGGGGGCCTATTACAGCCTTGGCTAACAAATGGGGGCAGACAATACCTGGCTAACAAATGGGGGCACTACCTGGCTACAAAGGGGGCACTACCTGGCAACAAAGGGGGCACTACCTGGCTAACAAATGGGGGCATCACCTGGCAACAAAGGGGGCACTACCTGGCTAACAAAGAGGGCGCTACCTGGCTAACAAAGAGGGTGCTACCTGGCTAACAAATGGGGGCACTACCTGGCTAACAAATGGGGGCACTACCTGGCAACAAAGGTGGCACTACCTGGCAACAAATGGGGGCACTACCGGGCTAACAAATGGGGGCAATACCTGGCAACAAAGGGGGAGCTACTTGGCAACAAAGGGGGCACTACCTGGCTAACAAAGGGGGACATCTACCTGGCTAACAAAGGGGGCACTACCTGGCTACCGAGGGGGGCTATCTACAAGGCTACTGGCTACAAGGGGGCATCTACTTGGCTACAAGGGGCATCTACCTGCCTGTAAGGGGCACTACCTGTTATGGGGGGCTACTACTGGCTATAAGGGCATCTACCTGGCTTTCTTCCAAAGCCGTTATGCAGTTAGGCGGAGTGGGTGTGGCTTTTGAAGGGGCGTGGCACACTAACAAGATGGGCGTGTCCATGCAAATTTTCTCCTGTTTTTCCACTTTCAAAAGTTGGCAACTATGATCTTCAGGCTCCCACTTCCTGTCCAGGCTGTGGGTGGTTCTACATCTTCAGTCTCCCACTTGCTGTACAGGCTGTGGGTGGTTCTACATCTTCAGGCTCACACTTCCTGTTCAGGCTGTAGGTGGTTCGACATCTTCAGGCTTCCAAATGCTGTTCAGGCTGTGGGTGGTTCTACATCTTCAGGCTCCCACTTCCTGCCCAGGCTGTGGGTGGTTCTACATCTGCAGTCTCCCACTTGCTGTACAGGCTGTGGGTGGTTCGACATCTTCAGTCTCCCACTTGCTATTCAGGTAGTGAGTGGTTCTACATCTTCAGGCTCTCTCTTCCTGGTCAGGCTGTGGGTGGTTCTACATCTTCAGGCTCCCACTTCCTGGTCAGGCTGTGGGTGTTTCTACAGCTTCAGGCTCCCCCTTCCTGGTCAGGCTGTGGGAGGTTCTACATCTTCAGGCTCCCCCTTCCTGGTCAGGCTGTGGGTGGTTCTACATCTTCAGCCTCCCCCTTCCTGGTCAGGCTGTGGGTGGTTCTACAGCTTCAGGCTCCCCCTTCCTGGTCAGGCTGTGGGTGGTTCTACAGCTTCAGGCTCCCCCTTCCTGGTCAGGCTGTGGGTGGTTCTACATCTTCAGGCTCCCACATTCTGTTCAGGCTGTAGGTGGTTCTATATCTTCAGGCTCCCACTTGCTGTTCAGGCTGTGGGTAGTTCTACATCTTCAGGCTCCATTTTCCTGTGCCATCTACAGCTTCTGGATTCCTCTTCCTGTTCAGTCTATGGGCAGTTCTACAGCAGTGACATTACAGATCTGCTATTCCTAGCTGTGTCTGTTAGAGGGACATTGGTCATGAAGGGGTTTACACAGCAGAGCAGAAGGCTGCAGAGCTCTAAAAGGTTAAATTTCATTAAAAAGAAGATACAGAAGCTCCTGTGCCGCTGATAAGACACAGCAGGGAGTGATGTCACTATCCAGGCCACTGCTAGAGCAGAGAGAGGTGGTCGATAACTAGAGAAACCAGTGAACATAAGCAGGAGATAAGAACTGCTATAACTCTGAAATGAAGCAAAATTAGAACAGGACTGTATTTGATAATAGCCTTTATTTACTTTTACCTACATGTTTAAAGTCAATAAATGGGATGGGAATACTCCTGTTAATTTCAGAAAACCAATTTCCATGCAGCCTATAAGGAATCCTAAATTATAGAGAAGTTACATAGAGCATTTCTAGCTTTCAGGACCTGTTGTGTCCCGAGTTATATGATGTTATAGGCTGTGTAACGCTTCACTTCTCCTGTGGGGGCGCTGCAGGGAGATTGAACACAAATCCTCACAAATCACAGCTGATCTTTAGGGCTCCCATCAGAGCAACTTCAGCTCATTATCAATAGTGTTGTGTGAATCTCTCCCTCTTCAGTTTAGCACTGGTTTGACTGATCTTGTGAATACATTTGGGTTTGGGAACAGACCCTTATTTCTTTTTACTTTGTTCCTAGCGCCAACCTTAACTGTAACCATAACACTGACCCTCAGCAATGCCCCTGAGCTGTCACTTTCACTCCAACATGACTTCCGGTCTAAGGTGATTTGGAGCTGGGAGTGGAGATGGAGTCAAGGCTGTGTTGGAGTGTTGACATTGCTGAAACCAAAGCAGTTGAGAGAGTAACGTTAACTCTCAAAAAGCTTAAAGGGATTTTGTCAAGAAGTGAAGTTCCTTACCCTTTTCTGCTCAGGAGAGAAGATAAACAAAGCATGAACGGCTGCAGGGGGGGATGGGGTAGAGCAGAGCCAGGAAGCCGTGACTGTCTCTAATGTTTACTCAAATAATAACATTACAACCAGTGGATTCTCCATACAGCACACAGCCTCATACACTACACTTTTCTCTCCAGCCCCTTGCAAGCTCGTTCATGTTCCCTGTCATCAGATAAGAAGTGCACACACTCAGATCAGCTCCTGTCAGCGGTGGCGTTTAACGTACGCTTTCAGGAAACTAAGGGCATCTGATTAAGAATGTAGCTCTCAGAGGCTTCACTTTTTTTAATCACTTACATATTTAGAAAAGTGATTAAATACCCATTTTGGAGGTTCAAAACGTCAACATTACATCGTGGCAAAACCCATTTAAAGGGGTTGTCTCGCTACAAAGATCAGCTTTCAAAATGTAGGGAACACTAAATGAAGACATTTTCTAAATATATTGCTTTGTTCATCTTTTTTTTTGTTAAGGAGCTACAAATGATTTTATCACCTTCCCCCAGTGACCGACGTGTTTACTCCTTTTCCCCTGCTGTTTATTTTAGATTAATCTCCTGCTAGCAGTTTCAGAGAAGCTTCTTAGGTAATCTAAACTAATTAGCAGACTGAAAACACAGAGTTGAATACACAGAGTGAATGCACGGAGCTCATATGCTAATTACAGACAGTCTGACCAGGAAGTGGCAGGATACATCTATGAAACTCTGAGGGGAGACAACCCCTTTAAAATCACTCCAACTTAGGGTTACAGTTTGGCTCTGTCCCCACTGCATAGCAATACCATCGTATTTCGGCGGTTTTAGGATTTTGAAACCGGCGAAAATGCGACCATTCAGGCAACCCATAGACTACAATAGGTCGTCTCCACAGCTCGTTTTTTTCTCCGTCCATCTTTCAGCGCCGGCAGATTATACAACATGTTCTATAATACGCCGGTACTTCTAGTTTTTCGCCGTCTTCGCATAGAATTAAATTGTGTGGGTGACGGCAAAAAAAACAGAACCGCAAAACGTGACAAAAACTGCGGTCCTGCATCGGAAAGAAAATGGCCGACTTTTGGAGGTTTCTTGTCTGATGCAGCCTAGACATAGCCTTAGGTCTTGTCCCCACGGCACAGATTTGCAGTCGGTTTTTCAGCCGGTTTTCGGTTTTGGAAGCCGTCTGCAAATCGGCTGACAAGCTTTTACATTGATCTTAATAGAAAATCCGTGCGGCTGTCCCCACTCCCCACTGCACGGATTTTCCGCCGGACGGTTTCTTGGACCAAAAAATATTGAGCCTGTTCATTCTTCCGTCCGGTTTTCGGGTGGAATATAAACATTTCAATGTGAAGGGGGACGGCTGTTCTCCGTAAAGCGCAAAAGCCGTTCCCCGGCGGCCGCGTGCACGGCGGCAAAACAATGCAATTACTGGTCGGGATTTCTGGTATTTGCACTGTGCCGTGTGCAAATGGTTTTTTTTAGGAGAAACTTAGCAAAATTCTCTGTGGCCGACACAAATCAAAGTGTTCACTTTGAAAAGACTAAAAAAGGACGACTCCGGGCAGACGTGAATCATGTATATACTTGTCAAATAGTCTCCAAAAAAAAAAGGGAATCTCACAAGAGAACAGAGAGTGACTTCTGATCACTATATTTACTATTTTGCCATAGGCAAAAACTTAGGGAGTGGGTTTTGTGGATTCTCTGATGGCTAATTGCTGAGCACCTGAACGGGGTGTGCACCTAACATGATATAAAAGGAAGTGAGCTTACACCACATGGGACCAGACCTCTAACCCCTGATGAAGCCAGGTTAGCTGGTGAAACATGTTTGGGAGGTAAGGCATGACATTTTAAATTGTGATTTCTCACCTCTGTCTACAAGTGCCACCCGCTACAGAGGGTGTCACAAGGGGGCCTTATTTGTCCTGTGTCCATTAGATTAGGGATGATTGCCCAAGTAGGAGGCTTGGGATCCCTTACTGGATTCAATAATTTGCTGTATATATAAGGCTTTCCTGTTGGTAGGTGGTGCTCCACCAGGATTGATAATAGAAAAGGAGCTATTCCTTCCTTCAGAAGTAGAAAGGGTTAAATGGTGAGGTCAGAAATCAGGTTCTTAAATAGTGTGTATAGAGGTTAAGTGTTATAATAA
Organism: Phyllomedusa bahiana; assembly: GCA_025379985.1. Lineage (NCBI taxonomy): Eukaryota > Metazoa > Chordata > Amphibia > Anura > Hylidae > Phyllomedusa > Phyllomedusa bahiana. The sequence goes on along the minus strand of JAODAL010014358.1, from coordinate 66,881 downwards.
AAAAGTTAGGTTTTAGTGTTTTATAGATAGAGAACTGATAGAGTTTAAGTTTGCCTATGGCAAAATAGTAAACATAATAACATGTATATAACTGGCCCCTGCAAAAAGTATAGTAAAAGCTATTTCATGCAAAGCCCCCTCAAAAGACAAAGGGGCGCTCCCTCCATCTGGAGGAAAAATATTCTCCATCTGGAGGAAAAATGTGCAAATATATGAAAAAAATTAAGGTTCTTAGTGAACATTTTTGATCAAAATTGTAAATGCCCACCTACCGCAGCAAGGTGACCCCAATTCAGGCGGGAGCCTAGGCTGCATGCTACCTCTTTAGGTGTCTGTTCAGACCGCTGCGTCACCGGGAGCCTCGCACCCCCCTCCATCCAGGTGATCGAGTTCAGAGGGAAACTCAGGCTTTGCACAAACAGAACAACAACTTGATCAAGAAGAAGGAAGCTGCAGAAACTTCCGTCCATTGTTGCAGAGATAAGTGGAGTGTTTAGTCCCGGCCGCGGCGACCTCATGTCGGGCTGTGACTGACACCTCTGTGGAGCGCGGACAATGGCGTCTGACAATTGCTGCCGGCTTTCATTGCTGCCAACTGTGTGATCGCTCAGGAGAGGGGCACCCGCTGTCAGGAACATTACAATGCACTAAGAAGTTACTAAAAATGTCTGACAGGACTTTTCTGACCATAACGTTACACAGAGCCTACTCTTCACAGCTAGCTTCAAGCTCCCACTTACTGACTTGCTGTGAGTGGTTCTATAGCTTCAGGCTCCCACTAACCGTTCTGACTGTGGGTGGTTTTACAGCTTCAGGCTCCCACTTCCTGCTTAGAAATTACAGAGCTGAGTCAATACTGTAAAAAACAGCCACAACCTGAACCGGAATTGGGAGCCTGAAGCTGTAGAACCACCCACAGCCTGCATAGAAAGTGAAAGCCTGAAGCTGTAGAACTGCCCACAAGCTGAAAAGGAAGTGAGAGACTGACGCTGTAGAACCACCCACAGCCTGAACAGTAGGTTAAAGGCTGACACTGTAGAACCGCCCACAGCCTGAAAAGAAAATAGGAACCTGAAGTTGTAGAACCACCCATAGCCTGAACAGAAAATGGGAGCCTGACACTTTAGAACCGGCCACAGCCTGAACAGAAAATGGGAGCCTGAAGCTGTGTGTTACCCGAACAGTAGCATGTATCATACTAAGACAGACTATAATGTATTAGCATACAGAAGTATACAGGAGTGTAATGTGTTAGCATACAGGAGTATACAGGGGTGTAATGTATCAGCATACAGGAGTATACAGGAGTGTAATGCATCAGCATACAGGAGTATACAGAAGTGTAATGTATCAGCATTCAGGAGTATACAGGGGTGTAATGTATCAGTATACAGGGGTATAATGTATCAGCATCCAGGAGTATACAGGGGTGTAATGTATCAGCATCCAGGAGTATACAGGGGTGTAATGTATCAGCATCCAGGAGTATACAGGGGTATAATGTATCAGCATCCAGGAGTATACAGGAGTGTAATGTATCAGCATCCAGGAGTATACAGGGGTATAATGTATCAGCATACAGGAGTATACAGGAGTGTAATGTATTAGCATCCAGGAGTATACATGTGTTTAATGTATCAGCATCCAGGAGTATACAGGTGTTTAATGTATTAGCATACAGGAGTATACAGGAGTGTAATGTATTAGCATACAGGAGTATACAGGAGTGTAATGTATTAGTATACAGGAGTGTAATGTATTAGCATACAGGAGTATACAGGAGTGTAATGTATTAGTATACAGGAGTGTAATGTATTAGTATACAGGAGTATACAGGAGTGTAATGTATTAGTATACAGGAGTGTAATGTATTAGCATACAGGAGTATATAGGAGTGTAATGTATTAGCATACAGGAGTATACAGGAGTGTAATGTATTAGCATACAGGAGTATATAGGAGTGTAATGTATTAGCATACAGGAGTATATAGGAGTGTAATGTATTAGCATACAGGAGTATACAGGAGTGTAATGTATTAGCATACAGGAGTATACAGGAGTGTAATGTATTAGCATACAGGAGTGTAATGTATTAGCATACAGGAGTAAACAGGAGTGTAATGTATTAGTATACAGGAATATATAAGAGTATAATGTATTAGCATACAGGAGTGTAATGTATTAGCATACAGGAGTATACAGGAGTGTAATGTATTAGCATACAGGAGTATACAGGAGTGTAATGTATTAGTATACAGGAGTATACAGGAGTGTAATGTATTAGTATACAGGAGTGTAATGTATTAGTATACAGGAGTGTAATGTATTAGTATACAGGAGTATACAGGAGTGTAATGTATTAGTATACAGGAGTGTAATGTATTAGCATATAGGAGTATACAGGAGTGTAATGTATTAGTATACAGGAGTGTAATGTATTAGCATAAAAGAGGATACAGGAGTGTAATGTATTAGTATACAGGAGTATACAGGAGTGTAATGTATTAGTATACAGGAGTATAATGTATTAGTATACAGGATTGCAATGTATTAGCATACAGGAGTGTAATGTATTAGCATACAGGAGTGTAATGTATTTGCATACAGGAGTATAAAGGAGCTTACAGAAGTGTAATGTATTAGTATACAGGAATATATAAGAGTATAATGTATTAGCATACAGGAGTATACAGGAGTGTAATGTATTAGTATACAGGAGTGTAATGTATTAGTATACAGGAGTATACAGGAGTGTAATGTATTAGCATACAGGAGTATACAGGAGTGTAATGTATTAGCATACAGGAGTATACAGGAGTGTAATGTATTAGTATACAGGAGTGTAATGTATTAGCATACAGGAGTATACAGGAGTGTAATGTATTAGTATACAGGAGTGTAATGTATTAGCATACAGGAGTATACAGGAGTGTAATGTATTAGTATACAGGAGTGTAATGTATTAGCATACAGGAGTATACAGGAGTGTAATGTATTAGCATACAGGAGTATACAGGAGTGTAATGTATTAGCATACAGGAGTACAGTATACAGGAGTGTAATGTATTAGCATACAGGAGTATATAGGAGTGTAGTGTATTAGCATACATGAGTATATAGGAGTGTAATGTATTAGTATATAGGAGTATACAGGAGTGTAATGTATGAACATACAGGAGTATACAGGAGTGTAATGAATTAGAATGCAGGAGTATACAGGAGTGTAATGTATTAGCATACAGGAGTGTAATGTATTAGCATACAGGAGTATACAGGAGTGTAATGTATTAGCATACAGGAGTATACAGGAGTGTAATGTATTAGTATACAGGAGTATACAGGAGTGTAATGTATTAGTATACAGGAGTGTAATGTATTAGTATACAGGAGTGTAATGTATTAGTATACAGGAGTATACAGGAGTGTAATGTATTAGTATACAGGAGTGTAATGTATTAGCATACAGGAGTATACAGGAGTGTAATGTATTAGTATACAGGAGTGTAATGTATTAGCATAAAGGAGTATACAGGAGTGTAATGTATTAGCATACAGGAGTGTACAGGAGTGTAATGTATTAGCAGACAGGAGTATAATGTATTAGTATACAGGATTGCAATGTATTAGCATACAGGAGTGTAATGTATTAGCATACAGGAGTGTAATGTATTTGCATACAGGAGTATAAAGGAGCTTACAGAAGTGTATTGTATTAGCATACAGGAATATATAAGAGTATAATGTATTAGTATACAGGAGTATACAGGAGTGTAATGTATTAGTATACAGGAGTGTAATGTATTAGTATACAGGAGTATACAGGAGTGTAATGTATTAGCATACAGGAGTATACAGGAGTGTAATGTATTAGCATACAGGAGTATACAGGAGTATAATGTATTAGCATACAGGGGTATACAGGAATGTAATGTATTAGCATACAGGAGTGTAATGTATTAGTATACAGGAGTGTAATGAATAAGCATACAGGAGTATACAGGAGTGTAATGTATTAGCATTCAGGAGTGTAATGTATTGGCATCCAGGAGTATACAGGAGTATACTGTATTAGCATACAGAAGTATACAGGAGTGTAATGTGTTAGCATACAGGAGTATACAGGAGTGTAATGCATTAGCATACAGGAGTGTAATGTATTAGCATACAGGAGTGTAATGTATTAGCATACAGGAGTATACAGGAGTGTAATGTATTAGTATACAGGAGCATATAGGAGTGTAATGTATTAGTATACAGGAGTATACAGGAGTGTAATGTATAAGCATACTGGAGTATACAATAATGTAATGTGTTAGCATACAGGAGTATACAGGAGTGTAATGTATTAGCATACAGGAGTGTAATGTATTAGCATACAGGAGTGTACAGGAGTGTTATGTATTAGTATACAGGAGTGTAATGTATTAGCGTGCAGCAGTATACAGGAGTGTAATGTAGTAGCATACAGGAGTATAATGCATAAGCATACAGGAGTATACAGGAGTCTTATGTATTAGTATACAGGAGTGTAATGTATTAGCATGCAGCAGTATACAGGAGTGTAATGTATAAGCATACAGGAGTATACAGGAGTGTAATGTATCAGCATGCAGCAGTATACAGGAGTGTAATGTATTAGCATGCAGCAGTATACAGGAGTGTAATATATTAGCATACAGGAGTATACAGGAGTGTAATGTATTAGTATACAGGATTGTAATGTATTAGCATACAGGAGTATACAGGAGTATAATGTATTAGTATACAGGAGTGTAATGTATTAGCATACAGGAGCATACAGGAGTATAGTGCATTAGCATACAGGAGTATAAAGGAGTGTAATGTATTAGCATACAGGAGTATACAGGAGTGTAATGTATTAGTATAGAGGAGTATAATGTATTAGCATACATGAGTATACAGGAGTGTAATGTATTAGCATACAGGAGTATACAGGAGTGTAATGTATTAGCATACAGGAGTGTAATGTATAAGCATACAGGAGTATACAGGAGTGTAATGTATTAGTATACAGGAGTGTACTGTATAAGCATACAGGGGTATACAGGAGTGTAATGTATTAGCATACAGGGGTATACAGGAGTGTAATGTATAAGCATACAGGATTGTACAGGAATGTAATGTATTAGCATACAGGAGTATACAGGATTGTAATGTATTAGCATACAGGAGTATACAGGAGTATAATGTATTAGTATACAGGAGTGTAATGTATAAGCATACAGGAGTATACAGGACTGTAATGTATTAGCACACAGGAGCATACAGGAGTGTAATGTATTAGTATACACCCTGTATACTGCTGCATGCTAATACATTACACTCCTGTATACTAATACATAAGACTCCTGTATACTCCTGTATGCTTATGCATTATACCCCTGTATACTGCTGTATACTGCTGTAATGCTACTACATTACACATATTAGTATACAGGAGTGTAATGTATTAGCATACAGGAGTATACAGGAGTGTAATGTATTAGTATACAGGAGTGTAATGTATTAGCATACAGGAGTATACAGGAGTGTAATGTATTAGCATACAGGAGTATACAGGAGTGTAATGTATTAGCATACAGGAGTATACAGGAGTGTAATGTATTAGCATACAGGAGTGTAATGTATTAGCATACAGGAGTATACAGGAGTGTAATGTATTAGTATACAGGAATATATAAGAGTATAATGTATTAGCATACAGGAGTGTAATGTATTAGCATACAGGAGTATACAGGAGTGTAATGTATTAGTATACAGGAGCATATAGGACTGTTATGTATTAGTATACAGGAGTATACAGGAGTATAATGTATTAGCGTACAGAAGTATACAGGAGTGTAATGTATTAGCATACAGGAGTGTAATGTATTAGCATACAGGAGTGTAATGTATTAGCATACAGGAGTATACAGGAGTGTAATGTATTAGCATACAGGAGTGTAATGTATTAGCATACAGGAGTATAATGTATTAGCATACAGAAGTATACAGGAGTGTAATGAATTAGCATACAGGAGTGTAATGTATTAGCATACAGGAGTGTAACATATGAGTATACAGGAGTTTAATGTATTAGCATACAGGAGTGTACAGGAGTGTTATGTATTAGTATACAGGAGTGTAATGTATTAGCATACAGGAGCATACAGGAGTGTAATGTATTAGAATACAGGAGTATACAGGTGTGTAATGTATGAGAATACAGGAGTGTAATGTATTAGAATAGAGGAGTATACCGGATTATTATGTTTTAGCATACAGGAGTATACAGGAGTATAATGTATTAGTATACAGGAGTGTAATGTATTAGAATGCTGGAGTATACGGAAGTGTGTAATGTATAAGCATACAGGAGTATACAGGAGTGTAATGTATTAGCATACAGGAGTATATAGGAGTGTAATGTATTAGCATACAGGAGTATACAGGAGTGTAATGTATTAGCATACAGGAGTATACAGGAGTATTATGTTTTAGCATACAGGAGTATACAGGAGTATAATGTATTAGTATTCAGGAGTATAATGTATTAGCATACAGGAGTATACAGGAGTGTAATGTATAAGCATACAGGAGTATACAGGAGTGTAATGTATTAGAATACAGGAGTATACAGGAGTGTAATGTATTAGCATACAGGAGTATACAGGAGTGTAATGTATAAGCATACAGGAGTATACAGGAGTATAATGTATTAGAATGCAGGATTATACAGGAGTATAATGTATTAGCATACAGGAGTATACAGGAGTGTAATGTATTAGTATACAGGAGTGTAATGTATTAGTATACAGGAGCATATAGGAGTGTAATGTATTAGTATACAGGAGTATATAGGAGTGTAATGTATTAGCATACAGGAGTATACAGGAGTGTAATGTATTAGCATACAGGAGTATACAGGAGTGTAATGTATTAGCATACAGGAGTATACAGGAGTGTAATGTATTAGCATACAGGAGTATACAGGAGTGTAATGTATTAGCATACAGGAGTATAATGTATTAGCATACAGAAGTATACAGGAGTGTAATGTATTAGTATACAGGAGTATACAGGAGTGTAATGTATTAGCATACAGGAGTGTAATGTATTAGTATACAGGAGCATATAGGAGTGTAATGTATTAGTATACAGGAGTATATAGGAGTGTAATGTATTAGCATACAGGAGTATGCAGGAGTGTAATGTATTAGCATACAGGAGTATACAGGAGTGTAATGTATTAGCATACAGGAGTATACAGGAGTGTAATGTATTAGCATACAGGAGTATACAGGAGTGTAATGTATTAGCATACAGGAGTATACAGGAGTGTAATGTATTAGCATACAGGAGTGTAATGTATTAGCATACAGAACTATACAGGAGTGTAATGTATTAGTATACAGGAGTATACAGGAGTGTAATGTATTAGCATACAGGAGTATACAGGAGTGTAATGTATTAGCATACAGGAGTGTAATGTATTAGCATACAGGAGTATACAGGAGTGTAATGTATTAGTATACAGGAGTATACAGGAGTGTAATGTATTAGCATACAGGAGTATACAGGAGTGTAATGTATTAGCATACAGGAGTATACAGGAGTGTAATGTATTAGCATACAGGAGTATACAGGAGTGTAATGTATTAGCATACAGGAGTATACAGGAGTGTAATGTATTGGCATACAAGAGTGTAATGCATTAGTATACAGGAGTATACAGGAGTGTAATTTATTAACATACAGGAGTGTAATGTATTAGTATACGGGAGTGTAATGTATAAGCAGACAGGAGTATACAGGAGTGAAATGTATTAGCATACAGGAGTTTACAGGAGTATAATGTATTAGCATACAGGAGTATACAGGAGTGTAATGTATTAGCATACAGGAGTTTAATGTATTAGTATACAGGAGCATATAGGAGTGTAATGTATTAGAATACAGGAGTATACAGGAGCTTACAGGAGTGTATTGTATTAGCATACAGGAGTAAATAGGATTGTAATGTATTAGTATACAGGATCATATAGGAGTGTAATGTATTAGTATACAGGAGTATGCAGGAGTGTAATGTATTAGCATACAGGAGTGTACAGGAGTGAAATGTATAAGCATACAGCAGTATACAGGAGTATAATGTATTAGCATACAGGAGTATACAGGAGTATAATGTATTAGCATACAGGAGCATACATGAGTATAATGTATTAGCATACAGAAGTATACAGGAGTGTAATGTATTAGTATACAGGAGTATACAGGAGTGTAATGTATTAGTATACAGGAGTATACAGGAGTGTAATGTATAAGCATACAGGAGTGTACAGGAGTTAAATGTATAAGCATACAGCAGTTACAGGAGTGTAATGTATTAGCATACAGGAGTATACAGGAGTATAATGTATTAGCATACAGGAGTATACAGGAGTGTAATGTATTAGCATACAGGAGTAAACAGGAGTGTAATGTATTAGTATACAGGAATATATAAGAGTATAATGTATTAGCATACAGGGGTGTAGTGTATTAGCATACAGGAGTATACAGGAGTGTAATGTATTAGTATACAGGAATATACAGGAGTGTAATGTATTAGCATACAGGAGTATACAGGAGTGTAATGTATTAGCATACAGGAGTGTAATGTATTAGCATACAGGAGTGTAATGTATTAGCATACAGGAGTATACAGGAGTGTAATGTATTAGTATACAGGAGTATACAGGAGTGTAATGTATTAGCATACAGCCAAGGGAAGGAAGAAAAAGATGGACCCGGCGCACGTGTAATGGAAACAGAAAAAAGCCCAGGCTATAGGCTTTTCATTAGAGTTTTTTTTATTCTTAAAAATGACTCGGTGTTACCGAGACAAAATTAAAAACATAAACATAAAAAGTACTTGACGCGTTTCGCGCGTACAGCCGCGCTTCATCAGAAGTAAAAATATTCAAGGAACACTGAGTATATATAATGTTATCAATACATATCATTGGTTGTTTGTTTTACAGGTAAATGACATGAACAGGAACAGGTGTGAAGAAAGAAGAGACGTAATTGGACAGGGGAAGTGTCAATCTGATGTGAAGACGAACGAAGGAAGAGAAGATAAGAACCGGAGTTATACTAGAAACCCGAGGCACATGTCAATCTTGATGTGTGTGCAAGACCACAATAAAAACAAAAACAAAAAGTTGTGAATTTGCGTTGAGTGAGCTGATTTCTGTGTGTACGTGAACTAATAAGGTGATACTCTCGGGTGGCGATGTAGATAAATCACCACTGGAGATGGACCAATGGAAGTGAAAAATACTTCTCTATAGAGAATATCAGGAGAAAGTGTTATGAGAGTCGTGGTTAAATGTAGCCCGATCAGGGTTATGTATGAGTCAGAATCAGAAACACTGAAAAATGTTGGAAGCATGAAAGACAAACATAATATTATAATGGAAAGTCAGATTAAGACGTAAACAACATTAGACTTTAACTTAACATGTGCACACAGTTAAATGTGTGCATACGAGCATGGTAACTGTATACACTCATTATTACTATAAGTAGGATCTGATTTTCATGAGGTTATAAAAATATACCACAGAAGTACAAGTAAGATATCTGAGGTATGTCTGAGACTGCCAGGATATAACTCAGGACAATGAATAAAATGCCAGTGGGCAGTGTACTATGGTAAAAATGAAACAACTAAAATTCATTTTTTTTAAAAAAATTATTATATGTAGCCTGGATATATCTATAATCCTAACCTGGAATCACACCATTTAACTCTGATTTTGTTTCAGCAATGTGGTGAGTGAATTTCTGTAAAATATTTATTTATTTATTTATTTTATTTTTTTTTTTTAAGTTGTGTGTTTAACGTTCTGAATGAATGCAGGAAAGGTTTTAATAAATTAGTTCCGTGGCTCATTGAGGCCTTGGGAACAAAGTCTGCAGCCTATACATCCAGAACATCTCCTTTCTTTGGAGAGCCTGGGGACGGTTGGGTAATTTTGGGGGAATGAAGTCAACAGGAGTGATATTTAAAACTGAAAAATCTCTCTGGTGGATTTCGTTACAATGGCGTGAAACGCTGTGTAACAGATCTCCTCTTTTGACACAGGCTCTATGGCCATTGAGACGAAGGTGCAATGGCCGGGATGTTTTTCCAACATATTGAAGCTTACAGCTACATTCTATTACGTATATAACAAACGAGCTCTTGCAATTGAGTGTATATTTTATCGGAAATGTTTCATTCGTTACATACGAAGTAATCTGAGATCTAGTGGTAATGCTGGAACAACATAGGCAGAGGGAAGATCCACATGTTGAACTTCCCGGTTGGGATGAATTATTAAAGGGTACATCTGTTGGGTCTTTGACTCGACTAGGGGCTACCAGGTTTTTTAATATTCGGGGCTCTCCTATAAATAAAAATTCAGGTCGGGCCCAGGTTAAAAGTGGACTAATGTGGATCATTTTGAGAATATACCAATGTTGGTCCAAGATTTTCTTTATGGCTGATCGTGAGGAGTTAAATTGTGTGATAAGGGAGTATTTTGTTTTTGCGCTGAGCCCTTCATCGATTTTCTTCTTTTTTTCGAGACAATCTTTTTGTGTCAAGGTATTAACTTTTTGTATAGCATCTAATAAAAGATTCTCAGGGTATTTTTTCTCACGGAATCTATTTGCAAGGATTTCTCTTTGGTGCACATAATCGGAATCTTCGGTACAGTTTTTTCGTACTCTTTTAAATTGGCCATAGGGTATGTTCCGAAGCCAGGGTTTATGGTGGGCGCTTTTAAAATGAATATACGAATTGCTGTCCACGGTTTTGAAGTGAGTGGACGTGATGAAATGACCTTGTTTGATGGATATATTTAAATCCAAGAAATCTATGGAATTTTTGCTGGTTTTTGCCACCAGAGAGATCCCTTTAGTATTATTATTTAGATGGTTGATGAATGGGGAAATAAGTTCGGGAGGTCCTGACCAAATGAAAATGAGATCGTCTATGTATCTCTTATATAGAGATACATATTGGAAAAAGGAGTGCTGGTTATATATGTACTCAGTCTCGTACGCTCCCATAAAAATGTTGGCGTACGAGGGGGCAACTCTGGTGCCCATGGCAGTGCCCCGGATCTGCCTATAGAGGGCGCTATTGTGATGAAAAAAATTGTTTTCTAATATAAGCTTGAGGCCTTTAATGAGAAATTCTTTTTTCTGAATAGTAAGGGTAGGATCAGTGTTCAATATATCCTTAACACATTGGATTCCTATATGGTGTTGAATATTGGAATATAGTGAAGCTACATCCGCTGTAATCAGAATGTAATTAGGGTTGATGGGAAGTTCTGATAGGTGTTGGATAAGTTGTCCAGAATCCCGTAAATAACTTTGCAGATTTGTGACGAAGGGTTGTAAATGTAAATCTAAATAGTGAGATAACTGACTTGTTGATGAATTGATACCTGAAATTATAGGTCGACCAGGGGGGCAGGTGAGATGCTTGTGAATTTTTGGGAGGTAATAGAAAAAAGGTTGGCTGGGTTCAGGGATATAAATGAAATTCTTTTCTTTTTTGTCGATGACCTCTGTGGTAAGAGCATCGTTTAAAAGTGTTATGAGTTTCTGTTGTAATGCCGGAAAGGGATCTAGTTGGCAGGTTTCATAATAGGAGGTATCGTTTAAAATGTTATTGGCTTCAGAGAGATATGCTGAGTAATCAAGAATTACTATACCCCCTCCTTTGTCCGCTGGTCTAATGACTATGAGGTCATTTTTCTTTAAATTTTTTAGAGCCCTCAATTCTTCTTTATTTAAGTTCGATGATTGTTGGACAGGTGTGATAGACTGTAGTTCTCACTATTTAGATTTACATTTACAACCCTTCGTCACAAATCTGCAAAGTTATTTACGGGATTCTGGACAACTTATCCAACACTATCAGAACTTCCCATCAACCCTAATTACATTCTGATTACAGCGGATGTAGCTTCACTATATTCCAATATTCAACATCATATAGGAATCCAATGTGTTAAGGATATATTGAACACTGATCCTACCCTTACTATTCAGAAAAAAGAATTTCTCATTAAAGGCCTCAAGCTTATATTAGAAAACAATTTTTTTCATCACAATAGCGCCCTCTATAGGCAGATCCGGGGCACTGCCATGGGCACCAGAGTTGCCCCTCGTACGCCCAAAATTTTTATGGGAGCGTTACGAGACTAGTAATATATTAACCAGCACTCCTTTTTCCAATATGTTTTCTCTATATAAGAGATACATAGATGATCTCATTTTCATTTGGTCAGGACCTCCCGAACTTATTTCCCCATTCATCAACCATCTAAATAATAATACTAAAGGGATCTCTCTGGTGGCAAAAAACCAGCAAAAATTCCATAGATTTCTTGGATTTAAATATATCCATCAAACAAGGTCATTTCATCACGTCCTCACTTCAAAAACCGTGGACAGCAATTCGTATATTCATTTTAAAAGCGCCCACCATAAACCCTGGCTTCGGAACATACCCTATGGCCAATTTAAAAGAGTACGAAAAAACTGTACCGAAGATTCCGATTATGTGCACCAAAGAGAAATCCTTGCAAATAGATTCCGTGAGAAAAAATACCCTGAGAATCTTTTATTAGATGCTATACAAAAAGTTAATACCTTGACACAAAAAGATTGTCTCGAAAAAAAGAAGAAAATCGATGAAGGGCTCAGCGCAAAAACAAAATACTCCCTTATCACACAATTTAACTCCTCACGATCAGCTATAAAGAAAATCTTGGACCAACATTGGTATATTCTCAAAAATGATCCACATTTAGGTCCACTTTTACCTGCCAGACCTGATATTATTTATAGGAGAGCCCCGAATATTAAAAACCTGGTAGCCCACTAGTCGAGTCAAAGACCAACAAGTGTACCCTTAATAATTCATCCCAACCGGGAAGTTCAACATGTGGATCTTCCCTCTGCCTATGTTGTTCCAGCATTACCACTAGATCTCAGATTACTTCGTATGTAACGAATGAAACATTTCCGATAAAATATACACTCAATTGCAAGAGCTCGTTTGTTATATACGTAATAGAATGTAGCTGTAAGCTTCAATATGTTGGAAAAACATCCCGGCCATTGCACCTTCGTCTCAATGGCCATAGAGCCTGTGTCAAAAGAGGAGATCTGTTACACAGCGTTTCACGCCATTGTAACGAAATCCACCAGAGAGATTTTTCAGTTTTAAATATCACTCCTGTTGACTTCATTCCCCCAAAATTACCCAACCGTCCCCAGGCTCTCCAAAGAAAGGAGATGTTCTGGATGTATAGGCTGCAGACTTTGTTCCCCAAGGGCCTCAATGATGCCACGGAACTAATTTATTAAAACCTTTCCTGCATTCATTCAGAACGTTAAACACACAACTATAAAAAAAAAAAAAAAAAAAAAAAAAATATTCAGAAATTCACTCACCACATTGCTGAAACAAAATCAGAGTTAAATGGTTGTGATTCCCGGTTAGGATTATAGATATATCCAGCTACATATAATAATTATTTTAAAAAAAATTCATTTTAGTTGTTTCATTTTTACCATAGTACACTGCCCACTGGCATTTTATTCATTGTCCTGAGTTACATCCTGGCAGTCTCCGACATACCTCAGATATCTTACTTGTACTTCTGTGGTATATTTTTATAACCTCATGAAAATCAGATCCTACTTATATGTATAATGAGTGTATACAGTTACCATGCTCGTATGCACACATTTAACTGTGTGCACATGTTAAGTTAAAGTCTAATGTTGTTTACGTCTTAATCTGACTTTCCATTATAATATTATGTTTGTCTTTCATGCTTCCAACATTTTTCAGTGTTTCTGATTCTGACTCATACATAATCCCGATCGGGCTACATTTAACCACGACTCTCATAACACTTTCTCCTGATATTCTCTATAGAGAAGTATTTTTCATTTCCATTGGTCCATCTCCAGTGGTGATTTATCTACATCGCCACCCGAGAGTATCACCTTATTAGTTCACGTACACACAGAAATCAGCTCACTCAACGCAAATTCACAACTTTTTGTTTTTGTTTTTATTGTTGTCTTGCACACACATCAAGATAGACATGTGCCTCGGGGTTCTAGTCTAACCCCGGGTCATCCCGTCTCTTCCTTCGTTCGTCTTCACATCAGATTGACACTTCCCCTGTCCAATTACGTCTCTTCTTTCTTCACACCTGTTCCTGTTCATGTCATTTACCTGTAAAACAAACAACCAATGATATGTATTGATAACATTATATATACTCAGTGTTCCTTGAATATTTTTACTTCTGATGAAGCGCGGCTGTACGCGCGAAACGCGTCAAGTACTTTTTATGTTTATGTTTTTAATTTTGTCTCGGTAACACCGAGTCATTTTTAAGAATAAAAAAAAACTCTTCTAATGAAAAGCCTATAGCCTGGGCTTTTTTCTGTTTCCATTACACGTGCGCCGGGTCCATCTTTTTCTTCCTTCCCTTGGCAATTTTTCTCCCACCGGTTATCCGAACGGAGCTACAGAGACCAGCGGCTGCCGTAGTAAGGGCTACGGGGTACAAATAGCCCTGTAAGCGCTTATGAGTGTTGTGCTTCTAAACTAAGAGCGCAACACCAAAAGGTGAGAAGTTTACCTTCCGTTATTACTCACTCATTATTTACAATATAACACTATTGTGCGCCCCCTCTTCCTTTTTTCTTTTTGCATATACGTATTAGCATACAGGAGTGTAATGTATTAGCATACAGGAGTATACAGGAGTGTAATGTATTAGCATACAGGAGTATACAGGAGTGTAATGTATTAGTATACAGGAGTATACAGGAGTGTAATGTATTAGCATACAGGAGTGTAATGTATTAGCATACAGGAGTATACAGGAGTGTAATGTATTAGCATACAGGAGTGTAATGTATTAGAATACAGGAGTATACAGGAGTGTAATGTATTAGCATACAGGAGTGTCATGTATTAATATACAGAAGTATACAGGAGTGTAATGTATTGGCATCCAGGAGTATACAGGAGTATAATTTATTAGCATACAGGAGTATACAGGAGTTTAATGTATTATCATACAGGAGTATACAGGAGTTTAATGTATTAGCATACAGGAGTATACAGGAGTTTAATGTATTAGCATACAGGAGTATAATGTATTAGTATACAGGAGTGTAATGTATGAGCATATAGGAGTATACAGGAGTGTAATGTATTATTATCCAGAGGTATATAGGAGTGTAATGTATTAGCATACAGGAGTATACAGGAGTGTAATGTATTAGCATACAGGAGTATACAGGAGTGTAATGTATTAGTATACAGGAGTGTAATGTATTAGCATACAGAAGTATACAGGAGTGTAATGTATTAGCATACAGGAGTATACAGGAGTGTACAGGAGTCTGCTAATACATTACGAGGTGTACAATAATTTTCCCTTAAAGTAGTTAAAGAAAAAAAATGGAAAAAGCAGATAAAACAAAAATATTTAATAAAAAAAAATTATATTGTGAGTACATGATACAGAATATATATATATATATATATATATATATATATATATATATATATATATATATATATATATATATATATACACACAATGTTAGGTATCCACACGACTGTAGCCTGTAGAATTCATCTACAAGGTTATTTAGCGTGAAATGTGAATGGTATAACAAAAATCAAAAAAAGCAGAAGAATGCCCAAAAAAATAAAGATAAAAGTGACTCAGTAATTTATATGTATCCTCAAACTACAGCACCAAAATATACAGCTTCTCCCGTAGAAAACAAGGCGCTGCAGGGGTTCATATAACGACCTGAATGACTGCTCTAAAAAAATATATGTAAAAAATTATACACATGGCCCTTAATGTTAAACCTGAAGAACCTTGTGAATGGAGTCATGTGAATCAGCTACTCGTTATAAGGAAGGTGCACAGACTCCAACCCCAAAAAATTACAAAACCATTTCCCCCTATTTGCTCAGTTGCTGGAAGCTCCTCCCGATATATACAGCTTAAACCAGGAATTTCTATCCTCTATATAAAGCCCCATCTGCAAGTTTCTCCCTCCTCTCTATATAAAGCCCCATCTACAGGTTTTTCTCTCTGACATGAAATCAGAATAAACCTTCCCCGTTTTAGGTCAATTAGGAACCAAAATTATTTCTATTCCCCAAATGCAGAATAATGAGACAGAGAATTTTTAAGGCATTTTTAAAACTTTCTGCAAAGTCAGCAGTTTCCATACACTGGGATGACTCCGCCTTTACACAATTAGGGACCACCAATATGATGAGGTCAGGTCTTTGAAAGCTCCTGATAGGTTTATTAACAATATCTGAGTTAATTAGAAACAAAGCTGTGGGTGTATTTTAAAGCACACCAGAAACACACTGCTTCTGTGTGTAACATCATGGGAAAGTCTAAAGAAATCAGCCAAGATATCAGGAAGAGAATTGTGGACTTGCACAAGTCTAATAGTCTCAAAAAAAAATGGGAATCTAGCAAGAGAACAAAGAGTGACTTTTAATGACTATATTTACTATTTTGCCATAGGCAAACTTAAACTCTATCAGTTATCAATCTATAAAGCACTAAAACTTAACTTTTATTATGTATAAAACTTAACCTCGATGCACACTATTTAAAAACTTGATTTCTAACCTCTCAATTTGTCCCTTTCTAATTGTGAATAACTCCTTTTCTATCATCAAGTCTGGTGGATAGAGATCCCCTGATGAAGCCAGTTAGTTTGTGAAACATGATGGGGAGGTCAGGCGTGACATTTTCATTTGTGATTATCTACCTCTTTCTACTTTGTTACCTGCTGCAGAGGGTCTCACAGGGAAACCTTATATGTTTCATGCCCATCAGATTAGGGATGATTGCCCAAGTAAGATGTTTTGGATTCCTTTTTGGAGTTAGCAAATCACTGTATATATAAGGTTTTCCTGTTGGTAGGTGGGGTTCTTCCAGACTTGATAATAGAAAAGGAGTTATTCCTTCACAATTAGAAAGGGACAAATTGAGAGGTTAGAAATCAGGTTTTCAAATAGTGTGTATAGAGGTTAAGTGTTATACATAATAAAAGTTAAGTGTTAGTGCTTTATAGATTGAGAACTGATAGAGTTTAAGTTTTCCTATGGCAAAATAGTAAATATAGACTTGCACAAGTCTGGATCATCCTTGGGTGCAATTTCCAGATCCCTGAAGGGGCCTCGTTCATCTATACAAACAATTATACACAAGTACAAGCAAGATGGGGATGTCCAGCCATCATACACTTCAGGAAGGAGACAGGTTCTGTGTCTCAGAGATGAACGTGCTTTGGTCCGACATGCGCAGATCAACCCAAGAACAAAAGCAACAGACCTTGTGGAGATGCTGGTGGAAGCTGGTAAGATTGTGTCATTATCCACAGTGAAACGAGTCCTGAAAGGCCGCTCTGCCAGGAAGAAGCCATTACTCCAAAAGACACTTAGAAAAGCCAGGTTCATGTTTTCAAATTCAAAGGAACAAAGACCGACATTCCTGGAGACACGTCCTGTGATCTGACGAAACTAAAATTGAACTGTTTCGCCATAATGACCATCGTAGCGTTTGGAGGAAAAAGGGAGAAGCTTGGAATCCTAAGAACACCATCCCAACAGTGAAACACGGGGGTGGCAGCATGATGTTGTGGGGTTGTTTTGCTGCAGGAGGGACTGGTGCTACATCATTTTCTTTAAAATTATTTTGGATGTGCCGATCAGTTTTTATTTTTTAGTTGTAATAACTGTGTAATATCGCATACAGTTTATATCATAGATACATTGATATATAATGCTACATGTGATACAGCAGTGGTATGCGCCTCTCCCACTAAGTTTTATTGGATGTAGGGAGATCTGTGTTGTCCAAATTGTGAACTGACATGACTGCCCCCCTCTAGTGTAGGGAGCTGAGTTTATTTTCTTCTATGGCCACTAATCCTGACCTTTTGGATGGACCTATTCTCCATTTTCTCCAAATTTCCCTGGTTCCCGGGGAAAACTTTGCTTCTTCTATTGCATTTATCACCAACCAGATATAGTGTTGTCCTCCACCTGCTCTCTCCTCTGCTCCTACTGATGCCCAATACATGTGTCCCTATCATCAATGGAGCATCCGTTAGATTAGGAGGAAGAATTATATCGAAATGTTCAACTCCAAGGTCCAAAGCTCATGCAATATCTAATTAAACAATACAATTTATACAATGTTTCAGTGTTTCGGTCTGTGCTGTTGTCTGATCCTGTGATCACCGGTTACAAAGTATCAGTTGATATTTTGACAGAAGACGAGCGGGTTCTAGAATCTTCTGAACAGGAGTTTCTGTCTCACGCTCGCGTCGGGGCCATGTTCCGGACTCGCAGGAGTTAATGTAGACATCTGGTCGGTTATAAATCAGCCTGGTATTTGTGAGCAGCTTTTTATGTATCAATGTGGCGTCCCAGATCCTCCATCCAACCCCGTCTATCGGGCGCGTATTGACTGTCAGATTAATGGAGGCCATTTATTGAGTTTACAACTTTCCCACACCCTTTTTTTCGAACCCCTTAGGGGGAAACGGTAGATAAAATAAACCCAACAAAAATAATAAACTTGGCCTGATTCCCAAGGGGCCGGGCCTCTGTTTGGGGCCCTTCCCCCGGCCCCAAAACTTTTGTTGGCTTCCCTTTTCCCCATTTTCAAGTTGCCAATTTTTTTTGTGGTTTTTTTAGTAAAGGATAAAAGGTTTTCACGATGAGCCGAGTTTAAGGAAAAACCCCTAAAAAGAAAAATAAAATTGTGGGAAAAGGCCGCCTCCCCCAAATGCTGTACGCATCAAAAATTAAATAGTGATGCACCCTGTGAAAATAACCCTTAAAGTGATAATAAAACTTGGGGCAGGTTAAATTAGGGGCCCAAAAAAAAAAAAAAAGGGGTCAGAAACACCAAAATTTAATTTGAAAGAAAAAAAAGTGGGGGGCCCCCGCGCCGGCAGACGATGAAAATAAAACAAACCCGGCAGCAAAGGGAGACGGTCAAAGAGAACTTTATGGAAGGACTTTAATATAAAAATTTCTGCCGTTTTTAAAACCCTAAAAAATTGAGGTCCTTTTAGCGCAGGGTGTTTAAATAAAGGGCTGTGAGAGCCCATCCACCAGGGCCCAAGGTGACCTAAAGTTAGGGGGAAAACCCCTACACTGACCCCTGCCTTGCATGGGGTCCCACTCGGGATCTCCATTTTTTTCGGGGAAAGTTAGGTCCCAGCCACATTCCCTGCTCTGCTTGGGAAAAACTGGGGTCCCAGGGGTTGGGGAGCGGGTTTGGGTTGGGCATAATGAAAACCCCATCGGGTCTGCCCCCGGGGCTCAAAACCAAAAGTGGGTTTGGGGCAGGGGTGCAGTGATACCTTTCTCCCTCTGGGCCCCCAAACACGTAGGGAAAAAACAAAGGGGGGAGGGGACTTTCCCGTCTGCCCCCGGGGCCCCATACACAGTAAAGTTAGAAAGAGGTGAAAAAGTGACATCTGTCTCCCTCCGGGCCCCAAACAAGAAGGGTTAGCAGGGTTTGCATTTGACCCCCCTTTCTGCTCCGGGGCCCCATACCATTTGGGGTTTTAGCAGGTTTTGGGCCTTTGTTTTTACCTTGCTAAAAGGCCCCCATACACATTTAGGGTTTAGAAGGGAAATTGACCCTTTCTGCTGGGGGCCCCCCATACACCAGTAAAGTTAGCAGAGGTGAAAGTGCACCCCTTCTGTCCGGGGCCCCCATACCCCAGGTGGGGTTTAGCGGGGGGCCCCAGTGGACACCCCTTTCTGTTTCCCAGGCCCCTACAAAAGTAGATTTTCCCGAGGTCCCGTGGACTTTCCGTCTGTTTTCCGGGGGCCCCCCAAAAACCACAGTAGGGTTAGCGGGAGGTTGCAGTGAACCCTTTCGCTCTGGGGTTCCAAAACCGGGTTGGGGTAAGAAGGGGTTTCCCATTGACATCCGTCTGCCCCGGGGCCCCAAATACCCCAAGTGGGGTTAGCAGAGGGGGTTGACACCGTTTTGCCCCCGGGGCCCCCCATACACAGAAAAGGGTTTAACCCGAGGTTCGGGTGTTATCCTTTGGGGGCTCGGGGGACTCCCATACCCCCGTGGGGTTTTTTGCAGAGGGGGGCTTGGGACTTCCTCTGCTCCAGGACCCTTCCCCCTTTTGGGGTTTTAGCAGAGGTCCCCAGTGAAAACCCATTACCCCCGGGGCCCCATCCCAATAGGGTTAGCATAGGGCCGTGACACCCTTTTTTTTGGGTGGCCCCCCAAAACACATAGGTTAGCAGATTGAAAGGGGATTTTTGGTTTTTCCCGGGGCCCCCCATACCCCATTGGGTTTGAGATTTTGCTTGGGGGTTTTCCGTCTGCTCCGGGGTTCCAAAAAAACATTAGGGTTAGCATGAGGTTGCAGTTGGACCCCGACTGCCCCCGGGGGGAAATCCCACAGTGGGTTTTTAGCAATTGAAACGTGCCCAACCGTCTGCTCCGGGGTTCCAAACACAAGTGGGGGGGGTTTTAGAAAGGGGGTCAGTGACTTTCCGTCTGTTTCCCGGGGGTCCCCAAAAAACTTTTGGGGTTTAAGCAAAAGGTGATGGGACTTCCGCTGGTCCGGGGGCCCCTTTCCCACAGTAGGGTTGGGAAAGGGTGCATGACATCTGGCGGCCTTCCGGGGCTAATCCCACTTGGGGGTTTACCCAGGGGGGCGTGACACCCGTCTGCCTGGGGCCCCAATACAAAAAGGGTTACCCAAAAGGTGCAGTGACTTTCCGCCCTTTTGGGGGGGCCCCTTTAACCAGTAAGGGGGGGGGGGGGGGGAGCAGAGGTAAAGTGATATCTGCCCGGGGGGCCCCCTACACGTAGGGTTAGCAGTTTGGCTTGATTTCCGTCTTCTCCGGGGCCCCTACCCCAAGTGGGGTTAGCAGAGGAGAAAGTAAACCCCTCGGGCTCCAGGCCCCAAAACACAGTAGAGTTAGCAGAGGTGCAGGGGGGGGAAACCTCCCTCTTTCCGGGGGTTTCCCCCTTTTACACATAGGGTTAGAAGAGGAGTTTTTAAACACCCATCGCTCTGGGGCCCCTAACATTTGGGGTTAGCGGGGGTGCAGTTAAACCGTTTTGCTCCGGGGCCCCATCCACGTGGGGTTAAGCTAGGTCCCGTGACATCCGTCTGCTCCGGGGCCCCATCCCAAAAAGTAGGGTTAGAAAGAGTGAAAGGGAATCTGTCTGCTCTTGACCCCCATACACGTGGGGGTTTAGAGCATGGGCCAAATTTGCCCCCTTTCATTACCCGGTATTTCCCCCCTTATTGGGCCAGGTATTTTCCCCCCTTTCCCTTTAACCGGTAGTTCCCCCCCCTTTGAAAACCCCCCCCGATCATTTGCCCCCCTTAAATTCCCCATTTTGGGTTGCCCCCCTTTCATTAGCCAGGTATTTTTTCCCCCCTTCAATCCCCAGGTGTTGCCCCCTTAAATTTGCCGGTTTCCCTCCCCCCCTTCATTACCCGGAAGTTGCCCCCTTAATTACCAGGTAGTTGCCCCCTTAAGCTAATACAAATAAAAAAATAAAAGCCACTTACCTCACCGGTTGCAGTTTCCGGACATCTTCAGGCCGACCAAATCAGCATCCCCGGGGGGAGTGAGGGGAAAAGGCCGCGCGTCACTAAACCGTAGACCCGCCACACCTTCCGGGGGGCTTTCATAAGGGGGGGGAGGGGGGCGTTTCCCTCCGGGCCTCCTCCCGGACAGTAAGACGCCCCCCGTCCCGGGGGCAGCCGCTGGGGGGGCCGCTTCACCCGGGCCTGTAGCAGGGGCCCCGGCCGGTTCCCGGGAAGAAAGCGAAACCAGCCCCCTATTTTCTGGCGCCGCGGTGGGGGGGAATGCCAACTCTGCCGGGAGGGCGGGGGGGGGGGGGTTTGGGCGGGGGTATCCCCAAAAAAAGCTTTAAACCCCCCCCCCCCCCAAAAGCCCCGGGAGATTTTTTGGCATGTATGGGTTAGCAGAGGGCCCGGGGAAACCCTCCTCTTTTTCCGGGGGCCCAATACCCCATTTGGGGTTAGAAGAGGTGCAGTAAACATCCGTTGCTGGGGGCCCCTACGTTTTTGGGGGGTTAGCAGAGGGCTTGCCATCCGTCTCCTCCCCCAGGGCCCCAAACACATTAGGGTTACCCAGGGGTTTGCATTTACATCCTTTGCCCGGGGCCGAAACACGGTAGTGTTAGCGAGGGGGGCGTGACATGTTTTCTCCGGGGGCCCAATCCCCAAAAGGGTTTTGCGGGAGGTGCTGACATCCGTCTGCTCCGGGGGCCCCATGAAACAGAAAGAGTTGGGCAGAGGTGGTGACATCCGTTTGCTCTGGGGCTCAAAACACTTGGGGTTAGCAGAGGTGGGGGTTACTTTCCGTTTTCCCCCGGGGGGCCCATACACAGTTGGGGGTTGGGCAAGGGTGCATTTGACATCAGTTTTCCCCGGGGCCCCATCCCCGAAGGGTTAGCAGGGGTTTGCAGTGACACCTCTTTTTTTCCGGGGGCCCCTTTATACAGGGGGGTTTAGCGGGGTTTGCAGGGGGAATCTGTTGCCCCGGGGGCCATTAAAAACATTGGGTTAGAAAGAGGTGAAGGGACTTTCCCTTGGGGGCCCCTCCCGGGCCCCCCCCCCAACCCCCCGGGGGGTTGGGTTAAACCCCAAAAGGGGGGCCAGTGCACCCCGTCGCCCCGGGGCCCCCATAAACAGTGGGTTAGCAGATTTTGCAGTGAAATCGGTCTTTTTTTCCCGGGGCCCCAAACCACAGTGGGGTTTTGCAGGAGGTTGGCAGTTGCCCATCCACTGCCCGGGCCCCTTTCACATTGGGGTTTACAGGTTTTCCCCAGTAACATTCCTTCTTGCTCGGGGGCCCCCTTACCAGTGGGGTTTTCAGAGGTGCAGTGACATCGTCTTCAGGGGGCCCCCCATTCCAGTAGGGTTTTGGCAGAGGTGCCAGTGACACCCCGCTGCCCCCCCCGGGAAACCTCATACACAGTGGGGGTTTACGGGAGATGCAAAAAAGGACTTTTCCCCGCTCCCTCCGGGGGCCCCTTAACACGGTTGGGGGTTTTAGCAGAGGTGCAGTACCCTTCCTGTTTTCCCCGGCCCCCATACACGAAGGTATTAGCGAGGTGCATTTACACCCCTTCTGCTGGGCGGCCCCCCCATACACGGGTTGGGTTAGCAAGTGGAATGAAACATCCTTTCTGCTCCGGGGCCCCCCAAAACACGTAGGGAAAGCAAAGGTTCCGGGGACTTCCCCGCCCTTGCCCCGGGTTGCCCCAAAACCCCATTTTAGGGTTAGAAAAAGGTTTGCGTGAAAATCCGCCTGCCCCTTGGGGCCCCCAATACACGGGAGGGAAAGCGGGGGTTTCCCCGGCAAACCTTCGGCCTCTGGGGCCCCATACACAGAGGGTTTTTACCCAGGGGTTGAAAGTGAAAACCGTTGCTCTGGGGCCCCCATACCATTTAGGGTTAGCAGGGGTGCAGTGATATCCGTCGCTCCGGGCCCATCACATTTGGGTTTGCAGAGGTGCATTTACACCCGTCCTGGGGCCCCATACCTAGGGTTTGCAAGGGGGTCAGTGACATCCGCTGTCCGGGGCCCCCCAAAACGGGGTTTGGGGTGAAAGGGACATCCGTCTGCCCCGGCCCCTACACATAGGGTAGAGAGGTGCATGCCTTCTCTGCTCCGGGCCCCATACACAAGGGTTACAAGGCGCAGTGATTTCCGTCTGCCCCGGGGCCCCATACACGTGGGGTTAGCGAGGTCCCAGTGACATCCGTCTCTCCGGGCCCCATACACAGTGGGTTTTGCAGAGGTCAGTACATCCGTCTGCCCCGGGGGCCCCAGCTCCCCATTTATGCCTCGCCCTGTGCCCCTTGAAGCCATGTTCACTCTAACACAGGGTGTTTCCCACTTTCCCGTGATATGGGTTAGGGGTTTATTTTTCGGGGGGGGGAATGGGACCTCTCCCCACCTTTTTTGTTCAAAGGGGGGGCCTTTTCAAGAAAACGCCATGAAAAGGGAGCTCTGTATAGGCCTACCAAAAGGGTTTCTGCTTCTGGAGGAGAGCGGAATCACCGGCAAATGTTCACAAAGGCTACAACTAACAACTTAAATCTTTGGGTTTTGGGTCCAAAGAAAAACCGGCGAATTTTGGCAAAAATATCAACCCTAATCCTAACTCTAATGTGTTCTGAAGAGAAGAGTTGGGTCGACCGTTCGCTGACACCCCCAGTCGGTCCTGTTACCTGGTGCATCCGGACTTTCAGTCCAACATCACCTTGAAGCCTCGGACGGGGATCCATTCTGGCCAATGTCACTGTTATTGGTGACATTGAAATGAAGCCGTGTCTGGAGTGAGGAGGTGACGCCAACCGGAATTCCAGCTGATGTTTTGTGGGGAACAGACTTTTTTGTTGATGTTTTTCTACTACATTTGTTCTATTTCCCGATCGTATCGGTTTTATCTGCTGGATACAGAAGCTTGGTCTATCACCGACAAATACACTGTATATGATCAGGAAAAAGAGCAAATGTGTGGCCTCACTTCCAGTTGACGTCCACTTGTCGTTCCAGGTGCAGTATTAGTTCTGGTCAACATCACTGTTATTGGTGACATAGCCGGCAACGAGGTTAGACCAAGCAGAAGTGAGGCCGCACCAGGGTGACTGATGAGGGGATGTCTTACCAGAATTAGGCTGAACAGGTTTATTGGTAAGTTGACCCTAAAAAGCCAAAAAATAAACCTTACCCTCTGCTAAGCACCTTTGTAGCTGACTGACATTCACCTCACACATCATTGGCGTTTCCCTAATTTCCATGACATTTAGGCAGGCTTAGACTGACCCTCCGGGGATTAGGTGAAACCCCCAGTGGGCCCCATAGCATGGTGGACCTGGAGTTGTTTTATAACTGCATATAAAACCTCAGAAAAGGGGGAAAAAAGCAAGAGGTAATACAACAGCTAGGTAGGCAGTAGATAAAGCCCCAGTATGGTAGGTAGCCAGTAGAAGAGGTAATAAATAGGAGGCATGTACAGTCATTTACAGTAGCTGTAGGGTGGACCCCTAAAATAAACTCCACCGGTGAGCCCATAATCCACTCAACGGGTGGGCCTCTAGACTCGACTCCACCTGTGGGCCTCTAGACTCGACTCCACCTGTGGGCCTCTAGAATCGACTCCACCTGTGGGCCTCTAGACTCGACTCCACCTGTGGGCCCTAGTCTCGACTCCACCTGTGGGCCTCTAGACTCGACTCCACCTGTGGGCCTCTAGTCGACTCCATGTTCAGCCCCTCCACCTGTGGGCCTCTAGACTCGACCACCCCTGGACCACCTGTGGGCCTCTAGACTCGACGGGCCACACTGTATGGGCCTCTAGACTCGACTCCACCCGTGGGCCTCTAGACTCGACTCCACCTGTGGGTCTACTAGGGCTGACTCGACTCCACCTGTGGGCCATCGGCTCGACTCCACCTGTGGGCCCTCGGCTCGACTCCACCTGTGGGCCTCTAGACTCGACGCCACCTGTGGGCCTCTAGACTCGACGCCACCTGTGGGCCTAGACTACTCCCCCTGGGGCCCTGGCCGCCCACCTGTGGGCCCCCTAACGTCCCGACCGCCACCTGTGGGCCTCGGCTCGACTCCACCTGTGGGCCTCTAGACTCGACTCACCTGTGGGGTCCCTTCTAGACTCGACTCCCCTGTGGGGCCCCTAAACTCGACTCCACCTGTGGGCCTCTAGACTCGACTCCACCTGTGGGCCTCTAGACTCGACTCCACCTGTGGGCCCTAGGCTCGACTCCACCTGTGGGCCTCTCGACTATACACCACCGGTGGGCCACTATACTCTACTCCACCTGTGGGCCTCTATACTCTACTCCACCTGTGGGCACTAGACTCGACTCCACCTGTGGGCCTCTAGACTCGACTCCACCTGTGGGCTCGCTCATAGGCTCTGACTCCTACCTGGGGGCCTCTAGACTCGAACTCCACCTGTGGGCCCAAATGCTCCAGACCTCAAACTCACCTGTGGGCCTCTAGACTCGACTCCACCTGTGGGCCCTAGGCTCGACTCCACCTGTGGGCCTCTAGACTCGACTCCACCTGTGGGCCCTAGGCTCGACTCCACCTGTGGGCCTCTAGACTCGACTCCACCTGTGGGCCCTAGGCTCGACTCCACCTGTGGGCCTCTAGACTCGTCTCCACCTGTGGGCCCTAGGCACCTCAGTTGACACTACACTTAGGGTTAGGGATAATGTTAGGGTTGTGGATAGGATGTTCTGAACCCAAATTTTTTCAAATATTCGGTCAAACCAGTTTAGAACCCAACGGAGCCCTATTGAAGCAACAGCACTTACAGGGCAGCTCTGTATAGGTAGCACTGCCGAGAGCTTTCTTACTTCTGGAGAAGAGCACAATCACAGGCAAATATTCCGAAAGTCTACAACATAAGTCGGCCCTTGAATTGGGTTGCATGTCAGTCTGTGTCTTAGAAGAGAATTTCAAGGACTGTCAGGTATGTACGTAGAGGGGGAACATGACGTCGTCGTATAGCGGGTGAATAAAAAGAGCAAATGTAGCCATCTTCTGTGCGGTGGAGCCGCCGTCTCCTTAAGGGTTTGCATCTAAATTTCTTTAAATTGTTGATTTTTTTTTTTCCCCGAACCCTCCTGAGCCAGACTGACATTTGCTGCAGGGATTGAGAGATCTGTCGATCAGAAGCCTCTCTCCATCTCGAGCCTCCTGTCAAGGCTGGAGGGCCTGGGAGGCAGAGGTGCTCCTGACAGCGCCCCGCGGTGGGGATGCCTGGAAGGTGTCACGTCCCCGGTGCATGCGGCGCGCTGGTGACTGTTCACAGAATCGCTAACGAGCGTCCTCCGTGTGTCGGGGCGGTAATGGCTTCCTGTTGGGAGGCTTTTTACAAATGTCACTGTGTGTTTGCGTTACCTGTCCACAAGGATCTCACACACGAGTTGTCTCCATCTGTTTGACGGAGCACGTAGCCCGAGCTTTGTAGAAACCCAGTACAAGCGCTGCCTTAGGGGGGGGAGATGATAAGTAACATGGATACGATGAACTGCTCTCCGAAAACGTCACCGTGAATCAGTCTCCTGGAAGCGAGCCAGGATTCTGCAAAGAGTATTGCTTGCTTTGGGCTGCAAAAAAGCGGCGCTTCTTCGTTTGACGGATTGCCCCTACTAAACGCAGTCTGGACCCTTGGGTTTCTTCTCCGATCGGGCCCTGGTGGGCGGCCTTTTCATATCATCATTCATCTTTGGGGTTCATCCGTTCTCCATTGATGCCAACATTAACCCTTTTTTCTGGGCCCCGTGATCCAATATACAGTTAGGGTTAAAGGGGGGTCCATTCATTTTTCATCTACCCCAGTCCTGTTTTTTTTGGGTTTTATTTTTAAATTTAGTGGTGTTTTCTGGGTTCCACTAAGCTGCAGAAAGCCCCGGTCTGTATTTTTGAACCCCTGTGGCAGCCCCATCAGGGGAGACAACAGTCCTGTGCTATAGCAACCAGGTGGCACCTTCGGGGAGAGGAAAAAGGGCTGTGCTATAGGGACCTGCTGGCACCCTTTGGGGAATCCAAAAAGGGGCTGTACATGCAACCATGTGGCAGCCTTCAGGGGAGATCCACAGGGGGCTTGAAAAGGGGGTTAGGGGCCAAAAACCCGGCTAGCCCCGGGGGGCCCATCGGAGAGTGGAAAAGGTCTTAGCTATAGCGATCAGTGCTCGCAAGCCTATCAGGAGAGATCCACAGGTCGTTGCTATAGCAACCAGACGCTGGCAGCCTATCTTAGGTGAGAGAGAACAGGGTGTGTAGTATAGCAACTGTGCTGGCTGCCTATACAGGGTGAATGGAACAGGTCTCTAGCTATTGCAAACAGTGGGCACCTTATCAGGAGAGGCATCGAACCAGGTCTGTAAGCTATTGTGACCAGTGCTGGCAGCCTATCAGGAGAGATCAAGAACGGTCGGTAGCTATAGCAACCAGTGCTGGCACCTTATCAGGAGAGATCGAACAGGTCTCTAGCTATAGTGACCAGTGCTGGCACCTTATCAGGAGAGATTGAATAGGTCTGTAGCTACAGCAAGCAGTGCTGGCAGCCTATCAGGAGATGAATAGATACTGGTATGTCTCTATAGCAGACCTAAGGAAGCTGATTTGCAGCCCATTACTCAAAGGGGATATTTAGAATAGGTATGGACACTGTTAATGGAACATAAGCAAAGGACTTGGTTTTTTGCAAGTTTTCTTTATAATAAAAGCAAGCGGTAGTGAGACGACCCCTTTAAGTTGCTGTTTACCAATGCTGGTTTTACAGGTTAGGAAAGAAGCAAAGTTAGCTTGCACCTCCATATGCAAATTTGCATAGATGGGGTTTGTTTGGTAGCCCTATGATGGTGATATGTGACGGTTCAGGATTTGTACTCCCTGTTTTATGTAGTACTGCTAATGACTATCAGGCACCGGTCAATGTTCATGGTCGAAGGAGGGGCCATTCAAATTTTGCGCTCGGACCCAGCCTTCTCTAATTATGCCCCTGCCACTTGCCCAGTGCATGTATGGCTTTTAGTGTCGGTGCATACACACCCTGGGCAAATGACAGAGGCATAATTAGAGAAGGCTGGGTCCGAGCGCAAAATTTGAATGGCCCCTCCTTCGACCATGAACATTGACCGCGTTTGCCTGTTCAGTCATGCCTGCTTACTAGATTATACAGGGAGCAAATCCTCACCGAACTTACACCATTTATAGGACTACCAAACAATTCCCACTCATACTCAGAACAAACATTACCATTATTGCTACTATTATAAGGAATATTGCGTTCAGATCTCGGACACAATTTTCACCCATAAGCACCGAATTATACCACCTTTACCTATTACTAAATAAAAGTTCAGTATACAAAAGACCAATTTACCACCATATATGACCCAATTTAGTGTAAATACCAGTGTTCACAGGTTCCAAAGGAACTGTTTTTACCTCATACAGTGAACCATATAGTGGTTGACACCAGGGTTAACAGGCTCTGCAGACTGTTATATTACCTCCATACATTGACATATAGTGGTAGACACCAGTGTACACAGGCTTTTACAGACTGTATATTAACCCCATACAGTGGACCAATATAGTGGTAGTCACCAGTGTACCACAGGCTCTGTCAGACTGAATATTACCTCATACATTGTCCACTATTTGTGGTAGGATCCCAGTGGCTCTGCAGACTGTATATTACCTCCTTACTCAGTGACCATATAGTGGTAAACACCAGCGTATTTCAGGCTCTGAGACTGTTTATTAACCTCCAGACAGTACCATATAGTGGTAGACACCAGTGTACACAGGCTCTGCAGACTGTATATTAACCTTACATACTATGGACCATATTGTGGTAGACACCAGTGTAACAAGCTCTCAAGACTGTATATTACATCAATACAGTGACAGTGTCGGACTGGGGGGTCTGGGGAGCCCACAGGGGAGTTCGTCTTGGGGGGCCCACCTACCTGTACATGGAAAGTATTTTAACGGCCTCCGGACATATATGCGCCCATTTTTACCACATAATACTGTGTGCAAACAGTACTGTATCTGTGTAGTACAATAGCAAGGAGAGTCACACAACGTCTTACATATCTTTGAAACCAGGGCTAGTAAGCTCCATCCATATCCCCCCTCCAACCACATACAATTATCCCCTCCCCCCACATACAATATCCCCTCCTCACCCATATACAATATCCCCTCCACCCCAACATACAATATCCCCCTCAACCCCATTTCAATATCCCCTCCAACCTCATACAATTTCCCCTCCACCCACAGACAATATCCCCCTCCACCCACATACAATATCCCTTTCCCCCCACATACAATATCCCCTCCACCCAATACAATCTTCCCCTCACCAAACATTATACCCACCCACCCTCATAAAATATCCCCCTCCACCCGCTACTATATCCAATCCACCCGCATACATATCCCCCCACCCACATTTAAAATGATCCCCCATCCTCAGCATATACAATATCCCTCACACCAGCATACAATATCACCTCCACCTCATACAATATCCCCCTCCACACTACAATATCCCCCTACACCCACATACAATATCCCCACCGGCCCCATACAATATCCCCTCCACACTCAATACAATAATCCCCCTCCACCCACCATACAATATCCCCCTCCCCACACCTCATACAAATATCCCCTCCACCAACATACAATATCCCCCTCCACACATACAATATCCCCCTCAACCCACATACAATATCCTCTCCACCACTACTAATATCCCCCTACATGTTTCCCTTGGTTCAACGAACCTCACACTCCTTCTTTATATAAACACAGCAAGAATAGAAAGTGTATAAACTCCTATCACAGGGACAATCAGGGACACATGTACGCTGGCATTTATACGGCGCCGATATTAGCTACATCATCGCAATATAGAGGTCCGATAACCAGATCTGGTATATCACTACTCAACACGCCAATATAAGAGAATCCACATAGATGGTCAGACACCAGCTCAGGGTATCCTACATACACCACCATATAGAGGACCCACATGAGGTCAGACACCTGCTCAGTATAACCTAGTCAACACCACCATATAGTGACAATATAGAGGTCAGACAACCAGATCAGGTATATCCTACTACACCACCATTAGAGACCACAAGAGGTCAGACACTCCTGTTATGCAAGTGCACATCACATTACCAGGGTAATTCAGCAATGATTCCAGTAAAGTGTAAATTAACCCATTGAATTCAGGAACTACTGGAGACGTCCTATCTGATGAGTCGTTATCTTCTCTTGTGTCGTTTTCATTATTCTCTTTTCTTTGCATCTGTTCCACACGGCCATGATGACTTGTCCGGACACAGCTCTCCGGCAGAAATTTCACAACAAATATCTTAGAATCTTTAATTTTCAAGCACCTCTTTATCATTCCACCTCGCTGTACAAATACCAGGGGTTGGGTGGAGCGGGTATCAAGCCTTAAACTCTAGAGGCTAGTATATAAGGGTTGGAAGGTGGAGAGAGGACGTAACATCCTGAAGTTTATGCTACAACTCTATGGTGTTGATGCCCTCTCAATTTTATTACCAGGTAGGGTAGACAAGAGAACCCTTGGATAGGTAGCATAATAGGCAAGGCCAGTTCGGTAGGTAGGTGTGATTCTCCCAGTTTGGTAAGGCTGTAGTAGTTTGGGTCCACTTTATATAGGCTGCAGCACAGTTTGGGGACCACCTTTAGGGTAGTATTTCCAGGCAGTTAGGGATCCCATGAAGTAGGATACAGCAGTTAAGCCTCCTTTAGGTAGTTTTGTCAGGCAGTTCGGGGTCTCCTGTTAGGTAGTATACAGGTAGTTAGGGACCTCCTTTTAGGTAGTATAACAGGCAGTTAGGGTTCCATGATGTAGTATACAGGCAGTTAAGACCTCTTAGGTAGTTCGCAGGCAGTTAGGGTTCTCCTTTAGGTAGTATCATGGTAGTTAGGGGCTCCTTTTAGCTAGTGTGCAGGAAGTCAGCCCCACCCCCCCACCCCGCTTGGCATATGTGTAGGTAGTCGGGTCACATTAGTATTTAGGGTATAGCCAGGGCCCCCTTTAGGTAGCCATGGGCCCCCCTATAGGTAGCCTGGGACCCCTTGTAGCAGCCCCCCCCTTGTAGCCAGACCCCCCACTCTGTAGGCCAGCCTCCCCCCTTGTAGCCAGCCCCCCCCTTGTAGCCAGGGGCCCCCTTTAGGTAGCCGGGGGCCCCTGGTAGTACAGGGCCCCCCATTGATATTAAGGGCCCCCCCTTGTAGTCAGGGCCCCCCCCTTGTAGGTAGCCAGGGGCCCCCTATAGGTAGCCAGGGATCCCTAGGTATCCAGGGACCCCTTGCAGTCAGGGCCCCCCTTTGTAGCCAGGGACCCCCCTTTGTAGCCAGGGGCCCCCCCTTGTAGCCAGGGACCCCTTGTAGGTAGCCAGGGCCCCTAGGTAGCCAGGGACCCCTTGTAGTCGGGGCCCCCCCTATGTACCAGGGCCCCCCTCTGTCGTAGCCAGTTTAAAATAAACTAGCATAAAAATACAACAAACAGCCACGTACCTGGCTCGGGCTACTGCTCCGGCCGACGGATCGTACTGGGTCATGCATAGGCGGCGTGGTGATGTGACGTCTCCGCGCCGCCTACGGCAGCTAGTAGGGGCCGGCGGCCCGGCAGCTGATGGGCCTAATTCGTTCAGGCATGGCCAGGGCTGAGCAGCGGAGCGATGCGCTAGTGGGCGCTGTGCTCGCTGTACACCGCGCAGCCAGGGTGTCGGGGGCTTTAGTCCACGGCGTTACGGGGGGTTCAGGGGCGCCCGGGACGGCTAGTCTCGGGCGCTCAGGGTTACCGGATGATGCGCGGCCGGGCCGGGCGAGAGTCCGGCAACTGCACTCGCGGGGCACATATGGAGGCGTCGGGGGGGCCCACCGGAGGGAATTCCCCGGTCCCACAGGCGGCCCAAGTCCGTGCCTGACAGTGACCATTTAGGGGTAGACCACAGTGAACACAAGTCTGCGACTGTATATTACCTCAATACAGGGACCATATAATTGGTAGACAATCAGTGTACATCAGGTATGCAGTCTGTATTTTACTCCCATCACAGTGACCATATACTATGGTAGACTCCAGTGTACCTACAGGCTCTAGAGGGACTGTATATTACCCTCATAAGTGAACCTATATATGGTGACACAGTGTATTTCTCAGCTCTGCAGACTGTTTTATATCCACCATACAGTTGACATATAGTGGTTGGTACAGGTGTAACACAGGCTTGCAGACTGTATATTACTCATAAGTGACATATAGTGGTAGACCCCAGTGTACACAGGCTCTGCAGACTGTATATTACCTCCATACAGTGACCATGTAGTGGTAGACACCAGTGTACACAGGCTTGCAGACTGTATATAACCTCCATACATTGTCCATATAGTGGTAGACACCAGTGTACACTGGCTCTGCAGACTGTATATTACCGCCATACAGTGACCATACCGTGGTAGACACCAGTGTACACAGGCTCTGCAGACTGTATATCACATCCATACAGTGACCATATAGTGGTAAACACCAGTGTATACAGGCTCTGCAGACTGTATATTACCTCCATACAGGCACCATATATGGTAGGTACCAGTGTACACAGGCTCTGCAGACTGTATATTACCTCCATACAGTGACCATATAGTGGTAGACACCAGTGTACACAGGCTCTGCAGACTGTATATTACCTCCATACAGTGACCATATAGTGGTAGACACCAGTGTACACAGGCTCTACAGACTGTATATTACCACCATACAGTGACCATATAGTGGTAGAAATCAATGTACACAGGCTCTGCAGACTGTATATTACCTCCATAAAGGGACGATATATGGTAGGTATCAGTGTACACAGGCTCTGCAGGCTGCATATTACCTCCATACAGTGACCATATAGTGGTAAACACCAGTGTATACAGGCTCTGCAGACTGTATATTACCTCCATACAGTCACCATATATGGTAGGTACCAGTGTACACAGGCTCTGCAGACTGTATATTACCTCTATACAGTGACCATATAGTGGTAGACACCAGTGTACACAGACTCTGCAGACTGTATATTACCTCCATACAGTGACCATATAGTAGTAGACACCAGTGTACACAGGCTCTGCAGACTGTATATTACCACCATACAGTGACCATATAGTTGTAGTAATCAGTGTACACAGGCTCTGCAGACTGTATATTACCTCCATAAAGGGACCATATAGTGGTAGACACCAGTGTACACAGGCTCTGCAGATTGTATATTACCTATATATTACATATGGCCTGTACCACTCAGAATCATATTATAACTGCTGGGTAGGTATGGGCAGTAGATAGGACCCTAGCTTGGTAGGTAGCCAGTAGATAGGGCTCCACCAAGGAAAACAGGCAAAATATAGGGCCCAAACTAGGTACATAGCCAATCAGTAGGGCCCTATTACTAAAAAGGGTTATCTGGGACTTTAAAGATTTCATAAAACACTATAAACAGCATTTATATTGACAAGTAAAGATATTCCACTACCTTCATGTGTTTCTTCTCTTTTCTCTTGCCTCCTTTTTCATCTATCATCCACTTTTTGCAGTGAAACTTCCTGCTTGTGGAAGAGTCAGTCGTTCTTCAACATTTCTTTCCTACAAGTCCCAGACTGCATTGAAATCTAGGCCGTCCTTCCACAGTTTTCACTGCTAGACATTGTGAGTGTAATCTCCCCTCAGCTTTGTGCTTGTTGTGATGAAAATAACTAGATTCATGAGTCACTGTATAAAATGTACAGATCTACAGTCATTACTATCATGAGAGCAGTGCACAACCCCCCAGCTCTGAGCTGCTGTCCTCAGCTCCCGTTACTAAGTTCTGTGAGCAGGACTCAAAGATAAACAAACAGCTTCACCTCCCCTGTAATTACTGTAATGTTATTACTTCTGTACACTTCCAAACGACAGGCTGGCGAGAGTGAGTACAGCCAGATTGTTCTCTGCTCAAGTCACACCCACTAAGGGGGAGTGTTCCTGAGCTGAGCCTGGTTTGAGTGATGACAAAATGTTCAATGAACATCACATGGCTTGCAGGAAGTAGTGGGGAATGAAGGACAGGTCACTATGGGCTCTGATTGGTCACTATGGGCGCTGATTGTTTGCTATGAGCTGTGATTGGTTGTTATGGGCTCTGATTGGTTGCTATGGGCTCTGATTGGTTGCGTTGAGCTGTGATTGTTTGCTATGAGTTCTGATTGGTTGGTTTGAGCTGTGATTGGTTGCTTTGAGCTGAGATTGGTTGCTATGGGCTCTGATTGGTTGCTATGGGCCCTGATTGGTTGCTTTGGGCTCTGATTGGTTGCTATGAGCTCTGATTGGTTGCTTTCAGCTGTGATTGGTTGCTATGAGCTGTTATTGGTTGCTATGGACTCTGGTTGCTATGAGTTCTGACTGGTTGCTATGGGCTCTGATTGGTTGCTTTGAGCTGTGATTGGTTGCTATGATCTGTGATTGGTTGCTATGATCTGTGATTGGTTGCTATGAGCTGTGATTGGTTGCTATGGACTACAAAGAAAGTCTTATACCTAGAAGGTTTTTATACATAAGTCCCATTGTTCCGTTCTGTAGGGAACAAGTACTTGCCGTCTTTTCACCCTCTAGCTCTACTATGGGGGTTACCTGATAGACAGTATTTATACCGTTCATGATCGCTACTTCTCTTGCTGCTTCAGGTAACCGCTCTTGGGTGATGGGGCCCCATCTCGCCTTGTTGTGGGGCCCTATGAATTCTAGTTACGCCTTGGTAGAAGGGGTTGCGGAGCAGGTACCTGAGATAGCTTCAACCAGCAATAGACATTTCCTAATCATGGACTAATATTGTAGAATGATTAATTGACTAATCACACAGATGGTGCTGGGTACAGGCCATGGGGTGTCCCAACTATCTGTAGTGAAATGGTCAAGGTCTACATCCGAATGGAGATATTTGGAGGGAAGTCTCCAAGCCAGTAAGCCAAGCTTATGGCCAAAAGACACGTGGAGGAGTCCATTACTGTTGGGATTTCCTTGGTCGCGTCTTCAGATCCCATTATGGACACAATCTGCAGATCGCTGAGCCACCTTCCCAGAAGCCGTGAGCGCGGTGATCTGGCGGTGGAGGACACGCAGTATAAGCAGTGATCTGCTGGTGGAGGACACGCAGTATAAGCAGTGATCTGCTGGTGGAGGACACGCAGTATAAGCAGTGATCTGCTGGTGGAGGACACGCAGTATAAGCAGTGATCTGCTGGTGGAGGACACGCAGTATAAGCAGTGATCTGCTGGTGGAGGACACGCAGTATAAGCAGTGATCTGCTGGCGGAGGACACGCAGTATAAGCAGTGATCTGCTGGTGGAGGACACGCAGGATGAGCAGTGATCTGCCGGTGGAGGACACGCAGTATAAGCAGTGATCTGCGCGTGGAGGACACGCAGTATAAGCAGTGATCTGCTGCGGTGGAGGACACGCAGTATAAGCAGTTGATCTGCTGCCGGCGGAGGACACGCAGTATAAGCAGTGATCTGTTGGTGGAGGACACGCAGGATGAGGAGTGATCTGCCGGTGGAGGACACGCAGTATAAGCAGTGATCTGCAGGTGGAGGACACGCAGTATAAGCAGTGATCTGCTGGCGGTGGAGGACACGCAGTATAAGCAGTGATCTGCTGGTGGAGGACACGCAGGATGAGCAGTGATCTGCCGGTGGAGGACACGCAGTATAAGCAGTGATCTGCCGGTGGAGGACACGCAGTATAAGCAGTGATCTGCTGGCGGAGGACACGCAGGATGAGGAGTGATCTGGCGGTGGAGGACACGCAGGATGAGGAGTGATCTGCCGGTGGAGGACACGCAGTATAAGCAGTGATCTGCCGGTGGAGGACACGCAGTATAAGCAGTGATCTGCCGGTGGAGGACACGCAGTATAAGCAGTGATCTGCCGGTGGAGGACACGCAGGATGAGCAGTGATCTGGCGGTGGAGGACACGCAATATAAGCAGTGATCTGGCGGTGGAGGTCACACAGTATAAGCAGTGATCTGCCGGTGGAGGACACGCAGGATGAGCAGTGATCTGCCGGTGGAGGACACGCAGTATACGCAGTGATCTGCCGGTGGAGGACACGCAGTATAAGCAGTGATCTGGCGGTGGAGGACACACAGGATGAGCAGTGATCTGCTGGCGGAGGACACGCAGTATAAGCAGTGATCTGCTGGCGGAGGACACGCAGGATGAGCAGTGATCTGGCGGTGGAGGACACGCAGTATAAGCAGTGATCTGCCGGTGGAGGACACGCAGTGTAAGCAGTGATCTGCCGGTGGAGGACACGCAGTGTAAGCAGTGATCTGCTGGCGGAGGACACGCAGTATAAGCAGTGATCTGCCGGTGGAGGACACGCAGGATGAGCAGTGATCTGGCGGTGGAGGACACGCAGTATAAGCAGTGATCTCCAGGCAGAGGACACGCAGTATAACCAGAGATCTGACGGCGGAGGACACGCAGAATAAGCAGTGATCTGCTGGTGGAGGACACGCAGGATGAGGAGTGATCTGCCGGTGGAGGACACACAGTATAAGCAGTGATCTGCTGGTGGAGGACACGCAGTATAAGCAGTGATCTGCTGGCGGAGGACACACAGTATAAGCAGTGACCTGCCGGCGGAGGACACGCAGTATAAGCAGTGATCTTCCGGTGGAGGACACGCAGTATAAGCAGTGATCTGCCGGTGGAGGACACGCAGTATAAGCAGTGATCTACCGGTGGAGGACACACAGTATAAGCAGTGATCTGCCGGTGGAGGACACTCAGTATAAGCAGTGATCTGCCAGTGGAGGAGCACGCGTATAAGCAGTGATCTGGCGTGTGAGGACACTGCAGTATAAGCAGTACCTGCCGCGGAGGACACGCAGTATAAGCAGTGATCTGCCGGTGGAGGACACGCAGTATAAGCAGTGATCTGCCGGTGGAGGACACGCAGTATAAGCAGTGATCTGCTGGCGGAGGACACGCAGGATGAGCAGTGATCTGGCGGTGGAGGACACGCAGTATAAGCAGTGATCTGCCGGTGGAGGACACGCAGTGTAAGCAGTGATCTGCCGGCGGAGGACACGCAGTGTAAGCAGTGATCTGCCGGTGGAGGACACGCAGTATAAGCAGTGATCTGGCGGTGGAGGACACGCAGTATAAGCAGTGATCTGGCGGTGGAGGACACGCAGTATAAGCAGTGATCTGCCGGTGGAGGACACGCAGTATAAGCAGTGATCTGGCGGTGGAGGACACGCAGTATAGCAGTGATCTGGCGGTGGAGGACACGCAGGATGAGCAGTGATCTGCCGTGGAGGACACACAAATAAGCAGTGATCTGCCGGTGGAGGACACGCAGTATAAGCAGTGATCTGCTGGCGGAGGACACGCAGTATAAGCAGTGATCTGCCGGTGGAGGACACGCAGTATAAGCAGTGATCTGCTGGCGGAGGACACGCAGGATGAGGAGTGATCTGCTGGCGGAGGACACGCAGTATAAGCAGTGATCTGCCGGTGGAGGACACGCAGTATAAGCAGTGATCTGGCGGTGGAGGACACGCAGTATAAGCAGTGATCTGCTGGCGGGGACACGCAGTATAAGCAGTGATCTGGCGGTGAGGACACGCAGATATAAGCAGTGATCTGCGGTGGAGGACTCGCAGTATAAGCAGTGATCTGCCGGTGGAGGACTCGCAGTATAAGCAGTGATCTGCCGGTGGAGGACTCGCAGTATAAGCAGTGATCTGCCGGTGGAGGACACGCAGTATAAGCAGTGATCTGCCGGCGGAGGACACGCAGTATAAGCAGTGATCTGCTGGCGGAGGACACGCAGTATAAGCAGTGATCTGCTGGCGGAGGACACGCAGTATAAGCAGTGATCTGCCGGCGGAGGACACGCAGTATAAGCAGTGATCTGGCGGTGGAGGACACGCAGTATAAGCAGTGATCTGGCGGTGGAGGACACGCAGTATAAGCAGTGATCTGGCGGTGGAGGACACGCAGTATAAGCAGTGATCTGGCGGTGGAGGACACGCAGTATAAGCAGTGATCTGCCGGTGGAGGACACGCAGTATAAGCAGTGATCTGCCGGTGGAGGACACGCAGTATAAGCAGTGACCTGGCGGTGGAGGACACGCAGTATAAGCAGTGACCTGCCGGTGGAGGACTCGCTGCTGCTCATCTCACTTATTGTCAGTTTTATGTAAAATCACTATTTTTCATTCAGGCGGAAAATGAAATTGCTTTTTATTCTAATGCGCATGGATTCCCAATATATCTCTGTGACAGATAAAAAAATCTAATTACAAAAGTGGAATAAATTGCCTACATGACGGCCGCAGTGGTACAGATGGGAACCGGGATATGATCCGGGGGCAGGAGATTCATACAGTATGAAAACCACACCTGGAAGGACCTGGAGGAACTTCTCTGGGGTCATCTGAGCGGCCATGACGAGACCGTGCACATTTTTTGGGGCTTTTGTAGATTAACAAGGAATCTGTCTTGGTTTTTGCAACTTGAAAGCCAAATTTAGCTGGTCATAATAATATGGCTCTTTATCTTTTTCCGCTCTGCCTTCCAAGACTCATAATGTTTTTTTTTTCTGTCCACATAGATATAGAAGGGCTTGTTTTTTGCGGGACAGGATGTGCTTTCTATGGGGACCATTGTATCATAAAATATACTAAAAAAAAAAAAAAAAAAGAGGCGGGTATTGTAAAAAAAAAACCCTGTCCTCCCCTCTGTCCTCCTTCACCAGTGTCCTCCCCTCTGTCCTCAGCTCAGACCTCCCCGCTGTCCTCACTGCTGTCCTCCCCTCTGTCTTCACCATTGTCCTCCCCTCTATCCTCAACTCAGACCTCCCCGCTGTCCTCACTGCCGTCCTCAACTCTGTCCTCCCCTCTGTCCTTACCGCTGTCCTCCCCTCTGTCCTAACTGCTGTCCGTCCCTCTGTCCTTCCTGCTGTCCTCACCTCTGTCGTCCACTCTGTCCTCCCCTCTGCCCTCACCTCTGTCTTCCCTTCTGTCCTCCCCTCTGTCCTCACCTCTGTCTTCCCTTCTGTCCTCCCCTCTGTCCTCACCTCTGTCCTCCCCTCTGTCCTCCCCTCTGTCCTCACCTCTGTCCTCACCGCTGTCCTCCCCTCTGTACTCACCTCTGTCGTCCACTCTGTTCTCCTCCCTGTCCTCACCTCTGTCTTCCCTTCTGTCCTCCCCTCTGTTCTCACCTCTGTCCTTACCATTGTCCTCCCCTCTTTCTTTCTGCTGTCCACCATTCTGTCCTCCCCTCTGTACTCACCTCTGTCCTCCTCTCTGTTCTCCCCCCTGTCCTCACCTCTGTCTTCCCTTCTGTCCTCCTCTGTCTTCCCTTCTGTCCTCCTCTGTATCCTCCCCTCTGTCCTCCCTTCTATCCTCCTCTCTGTCCTTACTGCTGTCCACCGTTCTGTCCTCCGCTCTGTACTCACCTCTGTCCTCCTTTCTATTCTCCCCTCTGTCCTCACCTCTGCCCTCACCTCTGTCTTCCCTTCTGTCCTCCCCTCTGTCCTCCCCTCTGTCCTCCCCTCTGTCCTCCTCTCTGTCCTCCCCTCTAGCCTCACCGCTGTCCTCCCCTCTGTCCTCACCGCTGTCCTCCCCTCTCTCCTCACCGCTGTCCTCCCCTCTGTCCTCACCGCTGTCCTCCCCTCTGTCCTCCCCTCTGTCCTCCTCTCTGTCCTCCCCTCTGTCCTCCTCTCTGTCCTCCTCTCTGTCCTCCTCTCTGTCCTCCTCTCTGTCCTCCTCTCTGTCCTCCTCTCTGTCCTCCTCTCTGTCCTCCCGCACCCGTGTCCTCCTCTCTGTCCTCCCCTCTGTCCTCCTCTCTGTCCTCCCCTCTAGCCTCACCGCTGTCCTCCCCTCTAGCCTCACCGCTGTCCTCCCCTCTGTCCTCCCCTCTGTCCTCCCCTCTGTCCTCCCCTCTGTCCTCTCCTCTGTCCTCCCCTCTGTCCTCCCCTCTGTCCTCACCGCTGTCCTCCCCTCTGTCCTCCCCTCTAGCCTCACCGCTGTCCTCCCCTCTAGCCTCACCGCTCTCCTCCCCTCTAGCCTCACCGCTGTACTCCCCTCTGTCCTCCATTCTCTCCTCGCCTCTGTCCTCTCCTCTATCCTCCCCTCTGTCCTCTCCTGACTCCTGGTGGTGACAAGCTGCAGACACCAAACCTTCAGGAGGGACGGCAGAGGCTCCCCTGTGTCCCCACAAGCTGCCATAAGGCCGGCCCCGTACAGGATACTTGGGGAGGTCACTAGACTGAACCTAAATGGGACATCTGGAAAGTTTCCTTTAAGACGCTTCCATCTTTCCGATTTGCCTTGAGGTTGTAACACTGGAATAAACGTGGTGTTGGCCGAGTGTCAGAAATCTGAATTCGGGAACCTATGCATTTGCATTTGCATTTCCGCTGTAAATTGGGAATTCAGACTTTAAACGAAAGAAAGCTTAAGTGGATTAGTCAAAGATTAAAAGCTTCCTGCCTCACCTGGCACCGAGCTCGGAGCTTGGGAGAACCTAGATTAACGACTTTCAATGTGTCAGTCTCATTATTCAGAGACGTCTAGAAAAGCCTTGAACAAGGATCCCGCATCCAAACGCATCGGA
Source organism: Phyllomedusa bahiana (assembly GCA_025379985.1). Taxonomy (NCBI): domain Eukaryota; kingdom Metazoa; phylum Chordata; class Amphibia; order Anura; family Hylidae; genus Phyllomedusa; species Phyllomedusa bahiana. The sequence continues at coordinate 25,451 of JAODAL010014358.1, read as the reverse complement.
GCCGCTCACATTGCCTGGAAAATCTACTCTGATTTATTTTTTTACCATTTACAGAATCTTGCATTCTGTATCGAGGGATAGAGTCTTTGATTATCTTTGTGTAACCAGTTCTGCTTAATCTCTTTTGGTTACTCCTTAACGTTCTCATGTATCTTAATTGTTTTTCGGCAGTGTATTTTTGCCTCAGTTCATTTCTGGGGTTTAGAGTCCACTTATTTGTATCAGGGTGAGTTATAGTCTGGGGACATTGTTAGGGTTAGTTTCAGGGACAGTGGAGTCTAATGTTAGTTAGGAATAGGTCTAGGGAGAGTTCAGGGAGAGTTAGTTGAGGTCAGGATTGGTTTGTCGTTCTGATTTCATGGTTTCATCCTCATTCATGTTTCTGCTGAAAAGTTTACCGTCTAATGGTAAGTCGTTAGGGTCAGTGTTAGGGTCAGTTCAGGGGAAAGTTAGTTGAGGTCAGGTTTTGTTTGTCGTTCTGTTTTCGGGAGTCAGATGCTAAGCTCCTCTCTGCCACGTCAGGGTTATGCTACCAGTATTACAGATGACGTATGATAATTGGGGGCTGGATGCTATTACAGATATTTGAGTGGAGCACATAAAGAAACAAACAAACCACTATTTCTCCACTAGAAATGAATAGGGGGAGAAACACTTCCTATACAGATAAATGTCCCCGGATATACCCAAAACACTCTACAATCCAAAAACACATAATAATGGTATAAATCCTAGGAATAAAATATAACTTTTAATGATACACTAATAAAAATATACAAGATTATACACTACACTAACTTAACAGAAAAACTAACCCTATTCAAAACTGACTACCTATAGCACATGGGAAGATCGCCCTAATAAGGACGTTCCCAACCAGGAACCTATCTAAACTGTACTCTAACACTAGCTAAAGAATATTACTAATGATCCAAAATACAAGATAATTAACTAGTGAGAAAAGAGGGACACTATGTGCACTAACCTTCCCAAACAATGTGTTTAACATCAAACATAAAATGTTTGGGATGTTTAGTGTACATAGTGATCCCTCTTTTTTCACTAGTTAATTATCTTGTATTTTGGACTATTAGTAACTTTCTTTAGCTAGTGTTAGGGTACAGTTTAGATAGGTTCCTGATTGGGAACGTCCTTATTAGGGCGATCTTCCCATGTGCTATAGGTAGTCAGTTTTGAATAGGGTTAGTTTTTCTGTTAAGTTAGTGTAGGGTATTTTCTTGTATAAATTTTATTAGTGTATCATTAAAAGTTGAATTTTATTCCTAGGATTTATACCATTATTTGTGTTTTTGGATGGAGCACATAAGGGTTGAAAACATTTTGATACATTCACTCTCTAAATCCAAGTATGGCAGGTGATGCATGGACACCTGACCAAAGCAGGTGAGAAGTATTAAAGGAAAAATATCCTATTGTTTAATTCATGTTTTTAATTCATACTTTTGGTTATTTTTTATTTTTTTCAAATGACTATAAAAATGTTTTAAAAGATATCCTGCAGTTTTCACTTTGGCCACTAGGCTTTCTAATAGTCTAACACGTACTATTCTATAGAGGTTACTTCTCTGCAGTCTCCTCATCACAGGCAGGATTACACTTCTTCCCAGGTCACAGAGCATGCCCACAACACTCTCCTATAGAAGACAATGGTTTTGCTCCTGTTCACAATCTCCTATGCCGATGAAGCTGCTGTAAAGCATCTCTCTAAATGCTGTTCAAAGCAGCCCAGGCAAGATGGCCGCCCCCATAATCCTATATAGAAAATAAATGAAAAAATCTACAGTCCCAAACTAAAAACGACTCAGAAGAAAAGAATCTGGATCAGTCTCTGGCTTTAGTAAGTAAAAACAAAATTGGTGACAGATTCCCTTTAAATAAATGCTTTATCTGCTGCAAAACCAGGACTCCCTGCAAGTTTTACTTTATGGCTGGAGAGGCGCAGACGGAAGACCATGGACTGATGATAATGAGAACTAAATATGGCCGATCTCAACCGTAATCACTGCGACCGATTTCAATGGTTAATTTTATGCTAAACTGCGAGTGTTAAATTATTCTCCGGAATCCGGTAAATTTTTGAAAAAATCTGAAAAAAATGAAATGTAAATTTTTATTTTTTTTTTTAAAAAAAGGGAATTTAAAATAGGGAAAATGGAAATGATCGATTGTAAATGGATCGGAATAGCAGGGATTTCAGCAAAGTGGGATAAAAATGGAGCTGAAAGAAAAGGTAATTTTGGCATTTTTTTTCTGACATCAATTCCACTTTCATCCTGATTGTCTCTAAAATGATGTTTATCCAAATGCAACTGAAAAATCTGAATGTGAATTGCAGAGCTGTGAATATCATATGAGTTCTGCAAACTGGGAATTAATTATTCAGAGACACCTCCTCTGACAGACTGAACGGAGCAGCCTCCAGTTAACGCTGCTTCTCCCAGATCCTGCTCGCCAGTCATTCCTCAGAAACCTGGGGATCCGATCTGTGCCTTTAAAAACTGAGGAGAAAAGAGCCTCAGCAGTTGTATGAAGCTGTGATGGGACCCGGGAAAACCTATAGGCCCCTAGTGTGCCTCAGCAATTGTATGGAGCTATAAACGGGACCTGAGAAAACCTATGCGCCCCTATTGTGCCTCAGCAACTGTATGGAGCTATAAAGGGGACCTGAGAAAACCTATAGGCCCCTTTTTTGCCTCAGCATATGTATGGAGCTTTAATTGGGACCCGAGAAAACCTATTGGCCCCTAGTGTGCCTCAGCAGTTGTATGGAGCTGTAATGAGACCAGGGAAAACCTATTGGCCCCTAGTGTGCCTCAGCAGTTGTATGGAGCTATAAAGGGGACCTGAGAAAACCTATGGGCCCCTAGTGTGCCTCAGCAACTGTATGGAGATATAAAGGGGACCTGAGAAAACCTATAGGCCCCTAGTGTGCCTCAGCAGTTGTATGGAGCTATAAAGGGGACCAGAGAAAACCTATAGGGCCCATAGTGTGCCTCAGCAACTGTATGGAGTTATAAAGGGGACCTGAGAAAACCTATAGGCCCCTAGTGTGCCTCAGCAGTTGTATGGAGCTATAAAGGGGACCTGAGAAAACCTATGGGCCCCTAGTGTGCCTCAGCAATTGTATGGAGATATAAAGGGGACCTGAGAAAACCTATAGGCCCCTAGTGTGCCTCAGCAGTTGTATGGAGCTGTAACGGGGACCCAAGAAAACATATGGGCCCCTAATGTGCCTCAGCAGTTGTATGGAGCTATAAAGGGGACCTGAGAAAACCTATGGGCCCCTAGTGTGCCTCAGCAATTGTATGGAGCTGTGATGGGACCCAGGAAAACCTATAGGCCCCTAATGTGCCTCAGCAATTATATGGAGCTATAAAGGGGACCTGAGAAAACCTATAGGCCCCTAGTGTGCCTCAGCAGTTGTATGGAGCTATAAAGGGGACCTGAGAATAACCTAGTAGGCCCCTAGTGTGCCTCAGCAGTTGTAATGGAGCTATAAAGGGACCTAGAAAACCTATAGGCCCCTAGTGTGCCTCAGCAATTGTATGGAGCTATAAAGGGGACCTGAGAAAACCTATGGGCCCCTAGTGTGCCTCAGCAATTGTATGGAGCTATACAGGGGACCTGAGAAAACCTATAGGCCCCTATTGTGCCTTAGCAGTTGTATGGAGCTGTGATGGGACCCAGGAAAACCTATAGGCCCCTAGTGTGCCTCAGCAGATGTATGGAGCTGTAATGGGGACCCGAGAAAACCTATAGGCCCCTAGTGTGCCTCAGCAGATGTATGGAGCTGTAATGGGGACCCGAGAAAACCTATAGGCCCCTAGTGTGCCTCAGCAGGTCTCATCCAAGTTCCAGGGTTCCTTTGTGAAGGGGTGAGTAGTCTGGAAGGGTTTCAGTGTGTGAAAATGCTCAGGTTCAGTGTAGGTAGAGTCTATTCCCAGCCCAGTCCAATTTCCAAGAACAGTAAATCCGAAAATGCTGAATTACACTGTCATGTTAACTAATTTTTACAAAAGTCATGTTACTGAAATAAAGGCAATTCTGCACTCAACACGAATATGACAATCAAAATGCACAACTGGCTCTAGTTTTTTTTTTTTTTTTTTTTAAATCTGCAATGATTGTTTACATCACGAGGTTCATTCAATAGTAAAGTCCTGTGGTCAATCCCTGCACCTGTCATAGACCAAGTATTCCTTTGCACAGTTGTTCGGGAGCTCCTCTGGGCAGTGTCAGCAGTAGTCGGCCTGCAGGGAGTGGACCATTTTCCCTTTATCTTCTTTCCATTGTTGCGATCTCTTGATGAAACCGTTCGCCATGTTCATCACTATCCACAGCGTCAGGAAAGACATCCAGATGGGAATGAAGGATCTGTAGAGACCTATTGCAGGCAGGTTTCTGATACAGGTTCAGCCTGTCTTCTACTAGTTCCTTGTAGTTTTCTGCCCTAACATTCCCAAGAAAGTTTATAGACACTAGCCGAAAAGCTTCCCATGTTTGTTTCATAGCTGAGTGGTTTGCACTTCTGCCTTTCAGCATAAGTCATTGAAGTGACCATTTTTGAAGAGCTCTTGAATCTAAGCAACCCACAAAAAAAACCCCTTTTTAATCTTCGAGGGAACTTGTCATGCAGGTATCGGATAGTTGACGACGTCCGGTCCGTGGCTTTTGTTTGATGTGAAGGGTGCTAGCAGGATTTTGTGAGCCTCGACCAGAGCGGAGTGCTGGATCTTCTTTTCTCCAACTGCTACATTTTGTCTGCGAGTCCCTTCCTTCCACAAGTAGTGCAGTTCCCTTGTATCCCACACATGGATTTTGTATATCAATGCTACAGTCCAGTTAAAAGGGCAACTACCTTCAAATCCCCACAGAGGTGGCGGCTGTACTTGTTATACTCAATGGAATTCAGCAGCTGCTTTATCGTACATCTCTTTCATGTGGACGGCGCGCGCTACTGGAATAGATGGAAGACGGTTTCCATTGTGCAGAAGCCTTAAAGGGGTTGTCTCACCTAAAAGTTTCATAAGATGCTCTGTCACTTACTGGTCAAGCTGTCTGTAATTAGCATATGAGCTCTGTGTATTCACTCCCTGTATTCAACTGTGTGTATTCAGACCTCTGCTAATTAGTCTAGATTAGCTCAGAAGCTTCTCTGAAACTGCTAGCAGGAGATTTATCTAAAGCAAACAGTACTAATTACTGTTTTTTGTCTGAAGATCAGATAACACACAAGCTCTCATTCTGGCTGCCGCGACCTGTGTGATGACATCACTCCCTGCTATCAGATAGAACAAACAGCAGGGGGAGAGCAAATAAACAGGCCGGTCACTTGGGGAACCAAATAGAGCCAGGAAGGTAATAAAATCACTTGTAGCTCCTTAACAAAAAAAGACTAACAAAGCAATGTATTTGGAAAATGTCTTCATTTAGTATTTCCTGCATTTTGAAAGCTATTCTTTGTAGCGAGACAACCCCTTTTAGCCTCAGTTTCGGTATTACCGCACCTTCCAGGAATTAGTGTTCTGTATTCAGGGCCGGACTGGGAATAAAAATCAGCCCTGGCACTAAGCCCCCAGCAGCCCACATACAATATCCGCTTACAAAATGTCCCTTGTTCTCGCACCTCGCCACTGTCTAAAATAAACTACACTATAAAGCTGCTTTCACACAGAGTTTTTGGTGCATTTTTGATGTGTTTTTGATGCATTTTGTGCAGAAAGGCAGAGCAGTTAATGCTGTACATTTCTGCACAAAAAAAACACATAAAAAAATGCACCAAAACTGCTCCGTGTGAAAGCAGCCAAAACACAAGCAAAAAAGAAACAGTGGTGCAGAGAAACCCTCATCACAGAGTCAGGTGTGCACTTGCTTTACAATCAGGGACAAGCCCACACTGACACTACATAAGCACCAGCATAACCTACAACCAATCACATCCCCAGTACTCAGGTAACCATCACATGAATACAGCACTGACTCAACACAGAAGTAAAATGACCCCTGACAGCAGGGACTCACAGGAGACGTCATCTCTGATGGGAGGTGTCCTCTTCTCCTTCTGGCCCAAACCTCCATGATGTCTTCCCTGATGAGTCGTTCCCTTCCATTTCTTTCTCTGTCCGGTACAGCATGCAATTTCTTCTTCTCCCGGTCACTACTCGTCCCTGTAGAATTTATCACAAATACATCTTAGACTCCTCTCTTTACAAGCACTTTCCTATCAATTCCCCAAAAAGCGTATGTTAGACCCTAAAAATTAGAAATTAAAAATGTCAGATAAGTGGCATGTAAATAGGTAGACCCCCATTAGGCAGGCAGGGCCAGTATGTAGATAGGCAGGGCCAGTATGTAGATAGGCAGGACAGTATATAGGTAGGTATGTAGGTAGGCACGTATGTAGGTAGGCACGGACAGTATGCAGGCAGACAGGGAAAGTATACAGGCAGGCAGGGCCACTTATAGGCAGGTAGGGCCAGTATATAGGTAGGCAGGGGCGGTATATGGGCAGGCAGGGGCACTTATAGGCAGCCAGGGCCGGTCTACAGGCAGGCAGGCAGGGGCGGTATATAGGTAGGCAGGGCAGTGTATAGGCAGCCAGGGCAGTGTATAGGCAGCCAGGGGCAGTATATAGGCAGCCAGGGCAGTGTATAGGCAGCCAGGGCAGTGTATAGGGAGCCAAGGCAGTGTATAGGTAGTCAGGGCTATTATAGGAAGCCAGGGCAGTGTATAGGCAGCCAGGGCAGTTTATAGGCAGCCAGGGCAGTGTTTAGGCAGCCAGGGCTGTTTATAGGCAGCCAGGGCAGTGTATAGGCAGCCAGGGCTATTATAGGCAGCCAGGGCAGGGTATAGGCAGCCAGGGCAGGGTATAGGTAGCCAGGGCAGTATATAGGAAGCCAGGGCAGTTTAGAGGTAGCCAGGGCAGTATATAGGTAGCCAGGGCTATTATAGGCAGCCAGGGGCAGTGTATAGGTAGCCAGGGCAGAATATAGGAAGCCAGGGCAGGGTATAGTTAGCCAGGGCTGTATATAGGTATCCAGGGCAGTAAATAGGCAGCCAGGGAAGGGTATAGGTAGCCAGGGCAGGGTATAGGCAGCCAGGGCAGGGTATAGGTAGCCAGGGCAGTATATAGGTAGCCAGGGCAGGGTATAGGTAGCCAGGGCAGTATATAGGTAGCCAGGGCAGGGTATAGGTAGCCAGGGCAGTATATAGGTAGCCAGGGCAGTATATAGGTAGCCAGGGCAGGGTATAGGTAGCCAGGGCAGTATATAGGTAGCCAGGGCAGGGTATAGGTAGCCAGGGCAGTGTATAGGTAGCCAGGGCAGGGTATAGGTAGCCAGGGCAGTATATAGGTAGCCAGGGCAGGGTATAGGTAGCCAGGGCAGGGTATAGGTAGCCAGGGCAGTATATAGGTAGCCAGGGCAGGGTATAGGTAGCCAGGGCAGTATATAGGTAGCCAGGGCAGGGTATAGGTAGCCAGGAACAGTAAGTAGTTTAAAAAAAATAATACTCACCCGCTGTCCCCTCCTCTTCTGCTGCTCTGGAGCGGCCGCTGGCTTCCTGGGACAGGTTGCGGAGCGGGTGCGCATTGACGACCGTGATGGCTGCATGGCTGGGTTGGTGACCCGGCCGTCCAGCCGTGTGGCGAGGCAGTCCGGCCTGTCTGTATTGTAACTAAATGGATAAAATAACAGTTTTATGTCACAGGAGCTTAACCCGAATGCCACGAAGCCTGCAATATTTTAAATGCTCAACCTTGGGCTTTATATAGTCCTCCGCCAGCAGTAGCACTGAATTGCATCAGAAAATGATGCAATAAATTCCGGATGATGCGTGCACGGTGGGATTGTGCAATGTGATACAATATTAGATCATTCTCGGCTTATGTAGGAGGTTGTTACCGTCCTGCCGGATACATTCACACGGTGAAACACAGAAAATGAACTGTAACAAATATCTTCAAAATGAGAGACAATAAAAACTGCTCACATGTTCAGCACCGAGATTCTACAGATTAGGACCTTATTAAGTCAATGATAATTTCAGTGTTGACCAGTGTTCCCAGGGGATTCTCCCATAGAAATATATGATAGTGAGGAGGCCCTGTACAAGGCACACAAAGAACCATGGCACCGTAAAAGTACAAGGACTCCATGTGCCACAATACAGATTCTGTGCAGGAGGCAACATAAGTAGGTCGTACGGTCATTATTACTCCAGTCAATTCTTTCCATGTAATTTTATTCTTTACTGGCAGATTTTTCTTACTTTTCACAGTCTATTTAGTTTAACTTTTATATCTCTGTGGATGAGTAAAAACTTTGCTATTGATCAACCTGGAGACTTGCTTGGATCTACTGGGGAGTCTCTGCTGCTCGTCAGTCTCTGAGTCTGCAATCCTGCTTCAGTCTGGGGAGTGTTAGCAGCCCGTCGTTGGCTGTAATGCATATGGTCAGCTATTAGAGATGGGCTGGATCTGCAGTGGAGTGTTAGCAGCCCGTCGTTGGCTGTAATGCATCTGGTCAGCAGTTGGAGTTGGCTCGGATCTGCAGTGGAGTTTCTGCTGCCTGTCAGTCTCACGGAGTCTGCAATCCTGCTTCAGTCTGGGGAGTGTTAGCAGCCTGTCGCTGGCTTTAATGCATCTGGTCAGCAGTTGGAGTTGGCTTGGATCTGCAGTGGAGTTTCTGCTGCCTGTCAGTCTCACGGAGTCTTCAATCCTGCCTCCGTCTGCTGGAGAGTGTTAGCAGCCTGTCGTTGGCTGTAATGCATCTGGTCAGCAGTTGGAGATGGGCTGGATCTGCAGTGGAGTGTTAGCAGCCCGTCGCTGGCTTTAATGCATCTGGTCAGCAGTTGGAGATGGGTTGGATCTGCAGTGGAGCCTCTGCTGCTTGTCTGTTTCGCTTAGAATACAGGCATGCCTCAGTCTGCTGGGGAGTTTCATCTGCTTGATGTTGGCTGTGACACATCCAGTCAACGCAGAGACAGATTTGGGTCTTCTAAGAGTCAGGACAGTAGCCAAGCACTTTTTCACGTTCATCTTAGTGAGGGTTTACTTTTTGGAGCCATGACTGGTCTGACGGTTTCAGTTTATGAGTGGTCATATTAATTACAGTTACATTCATGAGTTCCAATTATTTGTGCGTATGTTGAGAATGAATCTCACTGAAAATAAATGTATAACGCCGTTCCAGCACGGGTTCCTGAAGGATCGGTCCTGTCAGACTAATCTCATCAGCTTCTATGAGGAAGTCAGTGCTAGACTGGATCGGGGTGAGGCACTGGATGTCATATATCTAGATTTTTCTAAAGCATTTGATAAGGTGCCACATAAAAGATTGGTGAATAAAATGAGAATGCTTGGACTGGGGGAAAATGTGTGCAAGTGGGTAAGCAACTGGCTCACTGATAGAAAAACAAAGGGTAGTAATTAACGGTACATACTCAGACTGGATCGCATGTTACTGGGTGGGGTACCACAAGGGTCAGTATTGGGCCCTATCCTCTTCAACATTTTCATTAATGATCTCACACAGGGAATACACAGTAGAATATCGATCTTTGCAGATGATACTAAACTCTGTAAAGTAATCAACACGATAGAGGATAATATGTTATTACAAAGGGATCTGGATAAGTTGGAGGCTGGGCGGGGAAATGGCAGATGAGGTTAAAACATTGATAAAATGTAAGGTTATGCACATGGGGAAGAGAAATCCATTACATGATTACATGTTAAATGGAAAAACACTGGGTAAAAGTGACATGGAGAAGGACTTGGGAATCCTGGTGGACAGTAAACTTAACTGTAGCAGCCAGTGTCAGGCAGCAGCAGCCAAAGCAAATAGGATCATGGGTTGTATTAAGAGGGGCATAGAGGCACATGATGAGAACATTATTCTCCCATTATACAAGTCACTGGTTAGACCACATAGAATATTGTGTACAGTTTTGGGCACCAGTGCACAGGGAAAGACATTGTAGAGCTTGAACAGGTACAAAGGCGGGCAACAAAAATAATAAAAGGACTGGGTGGACTACAATACCCAGAAAGATTAGCAAGATTAGGGTTATTTAGTTTAGAGAAAAGACGGCTTCGGGGACATAATAAATATGTTTAAATATATTAAAGGCCAATATAGAGATCTCAAGATTTATTTATCCCCAGGACTGTATCTAGAACAAGAGGGGAACCTCTACGGCATGAGGAAAGAAAGTTTCTACATAAACATAGAAAGGGATTCTTTACTGTTAGAGCAGTGAGACTGTGGAACCCTCTGCCAGAGGAACTTGTCATGGTGAATTCACTAACAGAGTTCAAAAAGGGTTTGAATGCTTTTTTGGAGCGTAATAATATAACAAGTTATAGTGACCGGGATTCTGGAGAAGGGTCTGGATACATTTCTAGATGTAATAATATAACAAGTTCTAGTGAACAGGATTCTGGAGAAGGGTCTGGATACATTTCTAGATGTAATAATATAACAAATTATAGTGACCAGGATTCTGGAGAAGGGTCTGGATACATTTCTAGATGTAATATATAACAAGTTCTAGTGACCTGGATTCTGGAGAAGGGTCTGGATACATTTCTAGATGTAATAATATAACAAGTTATAGTGACTGGGATTCTGGAGACATTTCTAGATGTAATAATATAACAAGTTATAGTGACCAGGATTCTGGAGAAGGGTCTGGATACATTTCTAGATGTAATAATATAACAAGTTATAGTGACCGGGATTCTGGAGAAGGGTCTGGTTACATTTCTAGATGTAATAATTAAACAAGTTTTAGTGACCGGGATTCTGGAGAAGGGTCTGGATACATTTCTAGATGTAATAATATAACAAGTTATAGTGACCAGGATTCTGGAGAAGGGTCTGGATACATTTCTAGATGTAATAATATAAAAAGTTATAGTGACAGGGATTCTGGAGATGGGTCTGGATACATTTCTAGATGTAATAATATAACAAGTTATAGTGTCCGGGATTCTGGAGAAGGGTCTGGATACATTTGTAGATGTAATAATATAATAAGTTATATTAACCGGGATTCTGGAGAAGGGTCTGGAGACATTTCTAGATGTAATATAACAAGTTATAGTGATCAGGATTCTGGAGAGGGGTCATTGGTCCAGGGATTTATTTCGATTGCCAGATTGGAGTCAGGAAGGAATTTTTTCCCTAACATGAGGACAATTTGCTTCTAGATCATGGAGCTTTTGCCTTCCTCTGGATCAACACTTTAACACTTTAGCAAAATGGGCTGAACTGGATGGACGTATGTCTTTTTTCGGCCTGACAAACCATGTAATGGTAGGTTCCAGAAAGCTGATACCTGTTGTAAAACCTTCTGTTCAGTATGATTTACCTGTTCCACATTTCGTGCCTATGGTTAAGCCGTTTGGCCGTGAATCAAAAACAAACTCCCTTCACAGAGGGTTCCAATTTTTTTGCAATCATGTCGATAACTCACATTCATCATGGTGGCTTCGGCGGTGGGAGGACTTGTTCTCCTTGTTTCCCTTTAGCAGTCAAGCTGTATTTGGAGTATGATAGGTAATGGGAAAAAAATGATGCAAAAATTTAGAAAACTATTTTGGTAATGCCACCCATCGGAGCATAATGATTGACCTCTGTAATATGACCTGAATTATTATACAAGCCAGATAACAGGGGTCTAAGGGCGCTTGTCCCTCATCGGTACAGTTTTTTTTTTTTTTTTGGGGGGGGGGGGGGGGGGGGTTAAGATAAATGTTATTAAGTCTCCTCAATGGAGCCGGCTGGGTATGGACTCTTTTTTGTTCTCTCCTGGGAGAGAGCTAATTTGCATGCATTACTCATAGTTGAAAGTCACCACGATCCCCTCCATTGAGGGTCAGGGGGTCAGTGGCTCGTTCCCAGCAGCTGCACCTTCCTTCATTGATTTTTTCTTTTATGTCTGACATCATAAAAATCATTTTGCAACAACCCATTTAATTAAGATATTATGTAGTAAAATATCTTTCACCTACAAAGCCCTGGTGTGGTCTCCTGCTCTCAACCTCGTGAGTTATGCGCCAATTAGACTGGAAATATTTGGAAAATTTTAACTGAGTGTTGTGTATTTTTTTTGTTTCTTAAAATAAGTTTTGTGCTTAGGAGAATCCTCTCATAATAAAGGTTCTTCAGGGATCCCAGAGATCAGCTGTGATCCGGCAGTGAGTTTTCAGTTTCTCTGCAGCGCCTCCACAGGAGAAAGGAAGCATTACACTGTGTCCTGCTGAAACCAAAGGCTGTGCATACAATTCATGAGGTTAGTTAATACTCGGGGCTGTCTTCTCTCACAACAGTTATAGAGGTGTTCACACCACAGAGTTTGTTGGCATATTGCCAGGATAGGTCATCAGAGTCTGATGGCTATGGGTCCCACTTCTGGTACCTGCTCCTAGCTCTAGAACAGGCCCATGAAAAATACGGCTCAGAATAGAGATCTGGTCCTGGTTACCCACAACTCTCCATTCTGATCTACGGGAATTTGCAGTACAGGGGAGCGCTGTGTTCTCCATTCTCCTCTATGGGAGTTCCCAGTATAAGAGAAGCGCTGTGTTCTCCATTCCCCTCTATGAGAGTTCCCAGTACAGGGGAGCGCTGTGTTCTCCATTCTCTTCTATGGGAGTTCCCAGTATAGAGGAGCGCTATGTTCTCCATTCTGTTCTATGGGAGTTCCCAGTACAGGGGAGTGCTGTGTTCTCCATTCTCCTCTATGAGAGTTCCCAGTACAGGGGAGCGCTGTGTTCTCCATTCTGTTCTATGGGAGTTCCCAGTACAGGGGAGCGCTGTGTTCTCTATTCTGTTCTATGGGAGTTCCCAGTACAGGGGAGCACTGTGTTCTCCATTCTGTTCTATGGGAGTTCCCAGTACAGGGGAGCGCTGTGTTCTCCATTGTGTTCTATGGGAGTTCCCAGGACAGGGGACGCATTGTTCTTCATTCTGTTCTATGGGAGTTCCCAGTACAGGGAGCGCTGTGTTCTCCATTCTCCTCTATGAGAGTTCCCAGTACAGGGGAGCGCTGTGTTCTCCATTCTGTTCTATGGGAGTTCCCAGTACAGGGGAGCGCTGTGTTCTCCATTCTGTTCTATGGGAGTTCCCAGTACAGGGGAGCGCTGTGTTCTCTATTCTGTTCTATGGGAGTTCCCAGTACAGGGGAGCACTGTGTTCTCCATTCTGTTCTATTGGAGTTCCTAGTACAGGGGAGCGCTGTGTTCTCCATTATGTTCTATGGGAGTTCCCAGGACAGGGGACGCATTGTTCTTCATTCTGTTCTATGGGAGTTCCCAGTACAGGGAGCGCTGTGTTCTCCATTCTGTTCTATGGGAGTTCCCAGTACAGGGGAGCGCTGTGTTCTCCATTCTGTTCTATGGGAGTTCCCAGTACAGGGGAGAGCTGTGTTCTCCATTCTGTTCTATGGGAGTTAACAGTACACGGGAGCGCTGTGTTCTCCATTCTGTTCTATGGGAGTTATCAGTACAGGGGAATACGGGGAAACACCTTTTTAAATGTGTCCAGTGTGATTAAGACAAACATGATTGCTGAACTTTTTCACTTCTTGCGGTGCCACAGTCTTGGTTGTTATAATTCTCATAAAAGCACAGACGCTTAGCAGTTACTTTCATACAAAGAGACAAGGTTTCTCAAACCTTAGAAAGTTGCAGTGTTCAAAGGCATTTGACTATATTCAACCCTCTAAGATCTGTGTCCTCTTTCTAGTCTGCGTTACTTCCCACAGCGCCAAACCTCACTGGCGCTCCCCGCTATCTGTCTGGTGACTACTTCCTATTTCCGTACACTGAGCACAAGAACATTAATCCAGGCTTAGTTTTCTGCCACCTTCGTTAGTGCTCAGTTACCTCTTATCACTGTCACAACAAGACCCCACTATTGCTGTCCATGAATGTTCCTTTCAGAGCCCATAGGGAACACTTGGGCCCATCCGAACCTCACGGGCACCGGCCTCACTGCTTCCAGAACTGTCCCTACTAGGCCTTATAACCAAGCTCCTAGGCCACACTTACAGGCCCAGCTCCCCAAGCTCCAGACCTGAAGAGTGACTAATTATCACTGCAGCTGTCCACCAGCCCTCCAGGACTAAGGATGTTCCCTCAGCTCACCACACAGACATAACTAAAGCCTTCCCTCACAGGTTATCCATAACAGCTCTGGGAGGCACAAACCCTGAGTTTCAGTACAAACAGACAGATATTGGCAAACTTGTGTGGCCACTGGAAGACATATAAGGGACTTGGTTCTCTTGGGGCCCACCAGTTGGTTGATTCATGGAACACACATGTGCAGTTGATTCTTGAGGCCCAACAGTGAAGGGGATTCTTGGGGCTCACCAGTAGAGTTGATTCTTGGGCTCCACCAGTGGGGTTGATTCTTGGGCTCCACCAGTGGGGTTGATTCTTGGTGCCCACCAGTGGAGTTGATTCTTGGGGGCCACCAGTGGATTTGATTCTTGGGCCCACCAGTGGAGTTGATTCTTGAGGCCTACCAGTAGAAATGATTCTTGGGGCCACCAGTGGAGTTGATTCTTGGAGCCCACCAGTGGTGGTGATTCGTGGAGTCCACCATTGGAGTTTATTTTTGGGGTCCACCAGTGAAGTTGACTCTGGGAGCCACCAGTGAAGTTGATTCTTGGGGTCCACCAATGGAGTTGATTCTTGGGGCCCGTCAGTGGAGTTGATTCTTGTAGCTCAGCAGTGAAGTTGATTCTTGTAGCTCAGCAGTGGAGTTGATTCTTGTAGCTCAGCAGTGGAGTTGATTCTGGAGTCCACCAGTGGAGTTGATTCCTGAGGCCCACCAGTAGAATTGATTCTTGAGCTCCATCAGTGGAGTTGATTTTTGAGGCCCAAAAGTAGAGTTGATACTTGGGACCAACCAGTGGAGTTGATTCTGGGACCAGAAAGTGTAGCTGATTCTTGGGGAACATGAGTGTCCTTTTTTACTTGGCACCCACCAGTGGAGATGATTCTTGGGGGTTATGAGTGTCCTTTTTCTCTTGGGGCCCACCAGTGGAGATGATTCTTGGGGAACATGAGTGTCCTTTTTTACTTGGGACCCACCAGTGGAGATGATTCTTGGGGCCCACCAATGGAGTTGATTCTTAGAGGCCATCATTGAAGTTGATTCTTGGGGCACATGAGTGGCCTTTTTTACTTGGGGCACACCATTAGAAATGATTATTGGGGCCCACCAATGGATTTTATTCATGGGACACAACAGTGGAGTTGATTCTCGAGGTCCAAAAGTAGAGTTGATACTTAGGGCCCACCAATGGAGTTGCCTTTTGGGGCTCACTTGTGGACTTGATTCTTGGGGCCCACCCTATAGCTACTTAACACAACTGCACTTACTGCAGGGGCTTTTCATCGTCAGTGGCACAAGGGTCCAATGAGGATTTTCCCTGCTCCCCTGTGGGTCAGTCCCATTTTAATCCAATCCATTTCAATGTCCAGGGTTCCATTGTCAATCCTTAGGCACGGTCTAATGCTTTTCTCCTGACTGTATTTCTGCTTTTTCCCTTACCCAAGCTCATTGCAGATTGTTTTCTTGGGAAGCCGCATATATCAACTTTTTTTTTTTCACTGTTTCTACATGGCTTCCCCCCTCCCCAGATATAATACGGTGCACATGCAAATGACATAGCCGGCATTCACAATCTACGCGTGATTCAAGCCCTGGGCATCGGGTTATATTTTCTAATGATGGTTGTAGCAACCTTGAAAGAGTGATTGCCTAACTTAGTCGCATTAACAAACTGGTCCATCATCCTGCAGACTCTGACTACAAAGCATTATGGATATTTGCTGCTATTTTTTTTAATAACACTGAATAATATAGTGAAGCAAATGCAAGTTGTTTAACTCTGGAAACAAGCAGTGTCCTCGGGACATGCATGAACGCTTGCAGTACATTAGTAATTTGCTAATACCCTATTACATTCTGGCCTAAGAGAAGCACCAGGGAAAATTGCCAGTCATTTGCTGGTGGTCTGTGGGGGACTGCAAAATGAATTAAGAATTCCACAATATTCTTAGACGAGATTGTCAAATACAGCTCCGCGTGAAATACATTAATTCAATGCACAAACCTAATGTGTATGCATTGGAAACAATGTATCATCCCTCCAGTAAGCAGCGCTTGGTCTGGCTTTATTTCCCATTGGGAAACGGGGTTGGTGATTTTACAGAGTGGCTTATAGGTTAGGTATGAGCCTTGATATAAACTTGTTGCTAAACCTAAAAGAGGACCCCTGCTTTGTAAGCTGATCACAGGGGGCTCTGGCTGCAGGGACTCTCAGCAACCAGATATAATCTTAAGGGAGTAAAAAAATAAGTGTTAGGTTTTTCTATAGCACCCCCGCAGGAAGCAGAAGGTATTACACAATGAATCCTGTGCAATGAATGGACTGGGTCCTCCTGTGTTGACCTGATTTTTTTGGGTGGGGTTGGTTCTTTCAGAATTCCCTTAAAGGGGTTTTGCCACAATCTAATGTTGACGTGGGATGCTCCAAGATGGGTATTTAATCAGTTTTCTAAATATACATCATCAAAAAAAGTGAAGCCTCTGAGAGCTACAGCCTGACTAAGAGGCCCTTGGTTTCCTGACCGTTTACATTAGACACGACCAGGAGCTGACAGGAGCTGATCTGGCCTTGCTTGCATTGTTTGCAATTCTTATCTGATGGCAGGGAACATGAACCAGCTTTGAAGGGACTGGGGAGAAAGATCCTGTGTCTTTTGTATAGAAAATCCACTGGTTGTAATGTAATTAACTGAGTAAACATGCCGATGCTCCCTGGATCTCTGCTCAGCCCCCCTCCCTCTCACACTGCAACCCTGAAGGAATGAAAGAAGACTGCCTGCTGAGATTATCTTCTCTCCTGAGCAAATAAGAGGGAGAAATAAAATGCATATAGCTTGTGCACAATACAGTTCTGCTCTGTGGATTAGCCAAACAATGTTTGCTCAACTACAGAGACTGAGTATCAGGAACGTGTATGGAAGTTGGAGCGATGACATCACAGAGGAGGTGCTTGTTTTTTTAAACACAGAAACACAACGCCCCTTTTTTTCAAGCCTCATGAGTGGAGTATCAGCCTGTTAGGTGAGGAACTCACTTCTTGGCAAAACCCCTTTAAGGGGTTGTCCAGTTATGTTTTTCTTCCTTTAAAATGAGGAATTTCAAGAGCCCATTTTCGAGACATGAGTGGGTCCTAGAGGTGGAACCCGCACCTATCACACATTGATGGCATATGCTATTGATATTCGATCAATGTGTTTGGTCGGAACACTGCTTTAAAGGGGAATGCCTCACAAATGTGTCATGTTAAAGAGGTATTTCATGAATTTTAAAAACCTCCCACTGTGCTTAAATAATAAAAACTTCCCATACCTATCTCTCCCATCACCACCGTTGCAGCGCTGAGGGTACTCCATTGTTCCCCTCCCGTTCTGGGACCTCACTGAGGATGTCACATTCAGGGATCACATGATGTTGCAACCAATATGCATGTAGAACATGTGACCACAGAGGTCAGTGATTGGCCACAGCATCATGTGACCACAGAGGACAGCGATTGGCTGCAGCATCATGTGACCACAGAGGTCAGTGATTGGCTGCAGCGTCATGTGACCACAGAGGTCAGGGATTGGCTGCAGCATCATGTGACCACGGAGGGCAGTGATTGGCTACAGCGTCATGTGGCCACGGAGGTCAGTGATTGGCTGCAGCATCATGTGACCACAGAGGTCAGGGATTGGCTGCAGCATCATGTCACCACAGAGGTCAGTGATTGGCTGCAGCATCATGTGACCACAGAGGTGAGTGATTGGCCGCAGCATCTTGTGACCACAGAGGTCAGTGATTGGCTGCAGCATCATGTGACCACAGAGGTCAGTGATGGGCTGCAGAATCATGTGACCACAGAGGTCAGTGATTGGCTGCAGCATCATGTGACCGCAGAGGTCAGGGATTGGCGGCAGCATCATGTGACACAGAGGTCAGGGATTGGCTGCAGCATCATGTGACCACAGAGGTCAGGGATTGGCGGCAGCATCATGTGACCTATGAATGTGACATCATCAATGAAGGACTGGAGGGGACATTGGAACCCTGGCAGTGCTGGAACAGTGGTGCTGGGAGAGGTAAGTATGGGGTAATTTTCTATGTTAGTGGGAGAGAGGTTTTTTTTGAGTCTAGGAAAACCCCTTTAAGTGTTTCATGATGGAATAATAACCCCGACCTGGAATCTTTTTAACATTGACATTCTGTATTTTAGTGATTAGTCTACCCACCCTCATCCAGATCTAATGTACAGTATTGAAGCTGGGTCATCGAGTAGGACAATTTCCCATGGGGCCCGCAGATTAGATCCCAGGTTCTTATAAGGTTTCTCTTCATGGAAAAAGCTGGGACCTGTCCTAAACCCTCGTGAGGGGTAAAACCTTGCTGGGGAGTCGGCAATGTATTGTAATGAAGACACCTTAATGTGACAGAAGCTTCTCCTCCCCTTGATCAGTTACTTGGATGAATAAAATGCCAGCGTCATAAATCCCATCCGTGAGGAATCAGCTCCTTCTCATTCTCCTTCATTATGGCTTTCACTTACCACTAAAACAGAGCTACGGCTGCTGGGACCTTTACCGCGCGGCAGAGGATGAGGAAGAGGCGACTTGACATTATCTTAGGGTTTTTTTTGGGAATTTAAGGAAAAACCCCTTGGTCTCTAAAAATGAAAGATACAAAAGTGATGTTATTCACAGTCTCATCACTGAGGCTCCATTAACTCCTCATTTCTGGACCCCCCATCCCCCGATTTGTTGTATCTGCCAGAAACCGATGGTATCACAATGGGGCCATAGAGATCTACAGGGACAACGTGGTTCAAATTGGAGTAAATCTGCCCTGCTTACCAGACCTATGTGCTTTCTGCATGGAATATGAATGTCTGGTCTACTACGTTCTTGGGTCTGAGACACAAACCATCTTTGTTCAGTAGATAAGGGAAACGCAGACCAGCTCGGACCATGCTCGCCCTGTAGACCTCGATTCAATGTCCCAGACACTGCTGATCTGCGGTAGATGTGATTGATGGAATATCCAACCAATCATCATGAACATTTTACTTGTAAAACCATTATATAGGATGGTGCATGCAGTGATTGGTGGTCTATAGCGCCTCTCTACAGTACAGTGCGGTACTACATGCCCTGTACTGCTCTTACATGTATTAGTGAGGTGCATGCAGGGATTGGTGGTATATAGTGCCTCCCTGCAGTATAGTGCGGCACTACATGTTCTGCACTGTACTATAGAGAGGAGCTATAGACCACCAATCACTGCATGCACCTCACTAATACATGTAAGAGCAGTACAGGACATGTAGTACCACACTGTACTATAGAGAGGAGCTATAGACCGCCAATCACTGCATGCAGCACACTAATACATGTAAGAGCAGTACAGGACATGTAGTACCGCACTGTACTATAGAGAGGAGCTATAGACCGTCAATCACTGCATGCAACTCACTAATACATGATAGAGCAGTATAGGACATGTAGCACCTCACTGTACTGTAGAGAGGCGCTATAGACCACCAATCACTGCATGCACCTCACTAATACATGTAAGAGCAGTACAGGACATGTAGTACCGCACTGTACTGTAGAGAGGAGCTATAGACCACCAATCACTGCATGCACCTCACTAATACATGTAAGAGCAGTACAGGACATGTAGTACCGCACTGTACTGTAGAGAGGCGCTATAGACCACCAATCACTGCATGCACCTCACTAATACATGTAAGAGCAGTACAAGACATGTAGTACTGTACTGTAGAGAGGAGCTATAGACCACCAATCACTGCATGCACCTTACTAATACATGTAAGAGCAGTACAGGACATGTAGTACCGCACTGTACTGTAGAGAGGCGCTATAGACCGCCAATCACTGCCTGCACCTCACTAATACATGTAAGAGCAGTACAGGACATGTAGTACCACACTGTACTGTAGAGAGGCGCTATAGACCACCAATCACTGCATGCACCTCACTAATACATGTAAGAGCAGTACAGGACATGTAGTACCACACTGTACTGTAGAGAGGCGCTATAGACCACCAATCACTGCATGCACCTCACTAATACATGTAAGAGCAGTACAGGACATGTAGTACAGCACTGTACTGTAGAGAGGTGCTATAGACCGCCAATCACTGCATGCACCTCACTCAAACATGTAAGAGCAGTACAGGACATGTAGTACCGCACTGTACTGTAGAGAGGCGCTATACACCACCAATCACTGCATGCACCTCAGTAATACATGTAAGAGCAGTACAGGATATGTAGTACCGCACTATACTGTAGAGAGGCGCTATAGACCACCAATCACTGCATGTACCTCACTAATACATGTAAGAGCAGTACAGGACATGTAGTACCGCACTGTACTGTAGAGAGGCGCTATAGACCACCAATCACTGCATGCACCTCACTAATACATGTAAGAGCAGTACAGGACATGTAGTACCTCACTGTACTGTAGAGAGGCGCTATAGACCCCCAATCACTGCATGCACCTCACTAATACCTGTAAGAGCAGTACAGGACATGTAGTACCACACTGTACTGTAGAGAGGCGCTATAGACCACAATCACTGCATGCACCTCACTAATACATGTAAGAGCAGTACACTCCCTGAAGTATGGAGGTCTGAACATGCCCTAAAGAGAGGAAACATTAGTGTAGGAACCCAACTTCATTGAGATCCCGTTGAATTTTCGGGGGTGGCTTAAGCAGTTTTGATGAAAAATTTGAACTAAGAAACTCTAATATGTTTTCATGTATCCTAGATAGCAGAAATTCTTTTCGAAAAATTCCTATGTGCCTTTTGATAGTTTCTTTAGTTGATAGTGTGCTACTGGTATTGGAACGTGTATGCATCTATCTAGATATAAATAGGTCTGACCTATCATGTACACAGAAAATTCTTGAGATTTGGATTTATATAGAAGTTAATTTATTATAAAAATAATAATAATAATAATAACAATAATAATAACTGTATTATTATTTATTGTTGTTATTATTATTATTATGCACAATTAATTATTGTTATTTTTGTAATTATTAATTTATTATAATTTTATTTCCATTTTTAGTGATATTTTAGCTTTTCAGTCAATGGTTTTCTACCTTTTTTTTCTTTTCTTTTCTAATTGTAAATATTCGTCTTCTTTATTTAACTCTTCTATAAATATTTCCGGCCACCAAGCACCGAGCTCCGGTTTTACTTCCCAGTTTGATACTTGTGATTTACTTAATCTACCATTTACTGACCTGCGGTTAGGTCGCACAACGGGGGCAACGTATGATCCCTGCTAACAAATAAAAAATCCTAAAATGTACTAAAATGTTTCCAAGAACTGTCTGGTGATAAACCTTAATCTCAACCATTGTCTTCCTCCCACAAGGAGCATCACTCGATAGAACTTAGCAGACAAATTAGTGCTTTTGCATGCGGGTGAACTTTCATTGGTTTAATTAAACAATCTCGGCTCCTCGTGGTGTGGGTCATTTTAAAAAATGTTAAAAATAAAATTAAACACATAATTAAGCTGACAAGAGATAAAGACCCTTGTGTTCCATGTTGAAGGCAGTTAATTTATAAGAAGCTCGGTCCCCGAAGGCTGAGTAGTTTATTAAACTTACTGAGGCAGAGATGTGATAAAATATTTTATGTGCTTCTTTAAAGGCTAAATTGCTCTGACACTTTTAAAGTCCATGAGATGCAGTCAATTAGGGGCCTTGTTATCATGTTGCTATATGATAAAGCAAGCACAACAACGGCCCCGCGCCTGCACCATTAGTGTTATTTCCCCGGTCCGGTTTAGGTTTTTTGTTGTGTGGGAAAACGCCCCCTTAGCCTTGGGGGAAAAAATTTTTAAAAGGGAAGCGGCCTGCATGTGTACGCGCGCAATACCCAACAGGGTTTGCTCCAACATGATCTACAACCAAAGATTTACTTCGGAGACACATTACATGATGGGAGTCGCACTTTATTAGCAAGATGTTCCCTGACTGCAGAAGTTTTCTCATTTGGTTGTTTTACTAAGCCTACTCCTCACAGCCAGTTCAGATTCCTAATTCTTGTTCAGGGGCTGTGGGTGGTTCTACAACTTCAGGATCCCACTTCCAAATCGGGTTTTGGGGGGTTTACGCTTCAGGAAAATCCTTTTCAGGCTGGGGGTGGTTCTAAGCTTCGGCCCCCCTTTTTTCGCAAAGGGGTTCTGGGGGGTTCACAGCTTCGGCCCCCCTTTCCCGTTAAGGCTGGAGATCCGCCCACACCTTCGGTTACCACTTTTGTTTAACTGTGGGCAGTTTACACTCGGGCTCCCATTTCCTTTCGGGTGGGGTTTTGGTCTTATTTCAGCTCCCGTTTCCTGTTCTGGCTGTGAGTGGTTCTACAGCTTCAGGCTCCCACTTCCTGTTCAGGGTGTAGGTGGTTTTACAGTTTCAGGCCCCCTTCCTGTTTCGGGCTTGGTGGTTTACAGTTTCGGGTCCCCTTCCTGTAGCTGTGGTGACTCTACAGGTTAGGCTCCTGCTTCCTGTTCAGGGTGTGGTCGTTCAAAGCTTCAGGCTCCCACTTCCTGTTCAGGCTGTGGGCGGTTCTACAGCTGCGACTGACATTGCAGCTCTGCTATTTCTAGCTAAGCCTGTTAAAGGGACATTTTAGATGAAGAAGTTTAACAGCAAAGCAGAAGGCTACAGAACTCTAAAAGATTAAAGTTTGCAGGTAAGAAACATAATGAAACGCCTGTGCTGCTCATAAGACACAGCAGAAAGTGACATCCCTATCCCCCGCCAGGGTTTTAGAACAGAGAGAAGTGGTCGGTAACCTTGGGAAGTTTGTGTACAAAGGAAGTAAAAAACGCTCTAAATGTGGAAGGAGCAAAATCAAACGCAATGTATTGGCAAAAGTTTTCCCTTTCCTTTTTCCTACAAGATTAAAACCCAAACATGTGGTGGAGAGTCCCTTTTAAAGAGGGACAAGGGGTTTAAATTTTTCCCCTGGTGTTGGAAAGGGGGTACATTTTCAATGGATTTTTTGGTGCCCAGGGTTGCTGCCCGCTCCCACTAAGTTTTCTTGCACAGCCTTCCTCCCTGGCCCGTCACTTACTCCTGGAAACCCACTTAGAGTGGAGCCGTTTCCCTCCCTCGCTCCCTGTATGTTATGCTTCATTTGTTTCCAGATGTTTGGGGTTTTATAGTGAAGTCACAGTTGGTGCATAGAACCCTTCGGGTGGCCGGTGCGTCCTCCACTGACCGGCCATGTGTATCTGTCACCATTGTGAAAAGAGTAAACCAGGTTTGTAACTTATTGATGTCTATAAAGCTGCGGTCAACTCCAACCCAGAAAAGGACATTGTCATTGTCCTCGTTATTTAATCTTGGAATAGGATAATGTTGGGGGCTTCCCCTCCCCACCCCTGCCGCTCTTTGTTTTATGGGTAATATTAGGTGGTATGATGTTCCATATAGTCCAATGTAGACAGAAGGATAAAAATTTGATGCAAATTTGCTCATCTTTTTTGTTTTTTTGCTGGATACAACAACCAATGATGCATCCAAAAGATGAAAATATAAAGGAAACAAAACACAAAGTACGTTAAAATGTATAAAATTCTAAACAGTGGTAAAGGTCTCCCCTAAGTATTGTGCAATTATTAAAGGCACAACCTCATATGGGTATGGTGGCTCTATCCAACCCTTTGGAGCACGTTTAGGTCTCTATCTCCAACCGGTGCGGGCAAGGGGGCAGAAGGTAAAGAAAAACCAAAAAATGCGGACCCGGCGCTCAATTCCAGGAGGAAAAACCTCTTGTGGAGGACGAGGATGTTGTACAATAAAGGCTCTTATGCCATTAAAATTAATGAAGAGTCTTTAAACCCTTTAATTTAAAAAACACACTAAACCTTCACGCCGTACCGCCTTCCCCAGATAAACATGTTATAATAAAAACGGGAAAAAACACATATTTAAAATACAAAACAAACTACCCTTGGTTAAAAAGTAAACCAATCAAAAACACAATAAATGCTTAGAAACAAACATCCAATGGTAAAAAAGGGGGCTAATTCAAACAGAACTACGGGACAGAGTTAGCCCGCCTATTTTACCATTGGTTTTTCGTTCACATGACTTTATGTTTTTATATTGGTTTTCTGTTTAACCAAAGTAGTTTGGTTTTTTTATTTTAAATAGGCCTTCTTTCTTTTTATTGTAACCTTTATGACGAAGAAGCGCGATACGGGGGTGAAAAGCGTCACAGTGTGTTTTCAAGAAAAGGGTTTAAAATTCCTTTATTAATTTTAATGAAAAAAAGCCCCTTTATTGTACAAAATCCTCGTCCTCCATGAGAGGTTTTTCTTTCTGGAATTGAGCGCCAGGTCTGCATTTTTCGGTTCATTTTTATTGCATTCCAAAAGATAAGGGTTTGTTGGTGTTCACTAGAATTCAATAGACTTGATCGGAAAATGGCAGTCCCGGTATATACTCTGATGCAAAGGAAGGAGTCCCGTTGAGAACTTTTAAAGAGCGGCACTGCTTGAAAGGTCGGGGATGGAGCCATTTTTAAAGTTTGAAAATAGTTTTTTGTTTTTGATTAATTTTTATGGTGCTGGAGGATGAGATATTTTTACGGACTAAGCAATCATGCAAGTGCGAGGGTCCCTTCGAAGCAAACAAGCTGTTTGGATTGACTTGCATTCAATGCCTATAACAACTGATACCAAAAACATAATAACACCACTTAGAGAACATTTTTATCTACAAAAACATTATTTGTAACAAAGTAACAGCCAGTGTTGCTCCAATCTGTCCCTGCTTAGCTCCATGATGGTTTGGGGGACTTGGTTTTGGATTCCTCACCCCAAAAATTTTTTTTCTAAATTATCCCCCATCCCTAAATTGGGGTAAATAGAGTTTTTTTTTATGAGTCTTGGGATTATTCTATCATTACCAGTACTGTGTCATTTCTGGTCTGACATCACTAATGATTACTATAAAATAGGTGTTACCGCTATGTAATAGTAACTGGAAAACTGTTTGGGCAGAATTTTATAGGGCCGGAAGCGCCGCTGGGCGAGGGACAGGAATGGGGAGTCAACCCCTAAGAGGCAGTTAAAACCCTAAACACAGAATAGGATTAGGGTTAATTTTTGGATACATTTTGGAAAAATTTTATTTGAGTCAATCTGAATAGCCTAGATTTAGGTCAAATTTGACATTGATCGGAATGTGAAGCACAAGACTACTCTTGACCCCAGCTGTGAGGCTCACCAAAGGACTTATGATCCTTTTCTAACTTGAAT
>JAODAL010014357.1:0-87772 GCA_025379985.1 Phyllomedusa bahiana | reverse complement strand
AAGGGTTTCGGGCCATCAGGGCCCGGGCGAGCGGGGTTTGTTTGCGCTGACTCTGGGGGGGCGAGGGGCCCTTTCGAAACGCCCCCGGGAGTTCGGGCCCAAGGTACCCTGGGGGAAACCTGGCCAGTTTAAAAACTGGGGACGGAGGGTTGGATCCGCGGAAACCAACCGCAAGGGGGTGGGTAGTTAAAGCCACGCCGGGGAAACCAAAACTAATTACCCCCCTTTTTTTCCACCAGGGCCCCCCCCGAAAAGGGCGGATGGACTTGGGGGCGGGGGTTAGGCTACCAGGCTTCCCCTTTGACTACTTGCTTGCGGTGGGCGGGGGTACAGCGGGGGTCCCAAAATCGTAACCCCAAGGGGGAAAGTGGGGGACAGGCAGAAGGCAGGGCGGGGCGGCAAAAAAGGAAAGGGTCGGGAAACGAGCGGAAGGGGCCCTGGTTACACGGATAACCCAATACGGACCCAAGGACACCCCAAACCACCAAGCACACCAACAACCCCTGGCAAAGGTGCCGGGGGGACACTTTAAAATAGGACCCAATTTAAACCAAATTTCCCGGGACACGGGCCCCTTTTTAAAAATTCTAAACCGGGGGAGGGCCGCGGGGGGCGCTGGGGGGGCCCCGAAAGCGCATGAGGGCCCGGGGACGGACGGGGACGCCGTTCCCCGGAGCGGGGCCAGGAAAGGGCAAGCCGGCGGGGGGAACGAGGGTGGCCAAAGGGGTGCCCGGGGTGCCCGGCCGCGGCCCTGGCAGGCGGGGAAAGGCCGCAGGGGGGGGCGCCCCCCGGGGCCCCCATGACAAAAAACAAACAGATGATGACGTCAAAAGGGGCAGGGTTTTGCATTAGATCTAAAGGAACAGAACGCCCTCTTTTCAAAGAAACAATTTAAAGGACGGGACCTGTGAGGAGGGAATCATCCTTTTTGGCAAAAGCCCTTTGAACAGGCAAAAAATTTCCCAGTTCATTCACCCTTTGAGCTGGGAGATGTACATAAACCACAACCTTGGTTTTTACTATCGGTTTTAACAGTCAGAGGGGAGTAAAAAAAAAGGTGTGCAGGGAGCCAAACACACGGGAGGGGCATGGTCAGGGCGTTTTTTCCCCTTTTAAGGGGGGGAAACCCAACAGGGGTGAATGAAAAAGGGGCACCAGGGCCCAATTTACAGTTGGGAAATAGGGCGGGGTTCCTTTTGGGGTGGGGGAAAAGTTCCCCGGGGGCCCTGTCCCAACCACAAAAGCAGAAATAGGAAAAACCCGAAATTTTCAGAAAAGCCCGTATCTGCTAAAACCCAAATGACTGAGGTAATGCAACCCCAAATTTCAAAAATGCTTTTTTTTACTTTTCCCCCAAAAATCCCAGACATGATCTTCGTAACCCCAAAAAAAGGCCCTTTTAAAGGGAAATGCATACCCCATAAATTCCCCTACTGAAATTTTAACCCCCCAAAAAACATAGAAATTTTTAAAGGGCATTCAAAACGATAAACATCAAAGCATGATAGTGCAGGGTTCTACCTCTGGGACCGTTTCCTCATGGGGGAAATGGGCCCCAAAAAAGAAAATCTCCATTTTTGTTCTAAGGGAATTTTTTGCGTTTTGGGTAGCAGTATGTTCTGCTGTACTTCGAACTCCCAAAAAACAGGGAAAAGGGGGATTCAAAGGCAAAGGGATGAATCAGCTCCCATTTCTGAACCCCACCCTATCTGGGGGCCAAAATTTTCCGGGGAGGTGCAGGGGCCCCAAAAGGGGGGGAAAAAAAGCCTCTATCGGCTTTGATTTTAGTCAATCAAAATACCATTAAAGAATATTCTGGGTACAGCCCATTAAGTTTTATTAATAGTTTGATGAAAGAAAAAATTTCAAACTGTGGGAAAGGAAGGGTATGGGGGAAAACTCATAGGCCCCTGCACCACTAACAGCAGGTATTGGGGGCTGGCTTCAATTCCTGCTTTTTAAAACCCTTGACATTCCCCGTCACCTTTTCCTTTATTGTTCCCCTTCCTCCAACAACAAAAATTCCGGGTGATGGGGCGTTTGCCCAAGGAAAGCATAAGCCTAATGAAAAAGCTTCCCATAGCTGCCATGAAAAGGAATTTAACTTTTTAATTTCCCCTTTTCATCAGGCAGGAAATAAAAGGGGCCTTGGTCCAAGGGGATAAAACCCCCAGGTGGCAAGTAGCCAAGGGCAGGGGAGGACGAACCTTTTTGAACCGAGTCCAAAAACCCCTGCCCCCGAAAAATCCCTTTAATTTCCCCGCAAAGGCCGCCGACGAAAGAAACGAAGCGGGGAAAGTAACTTTGGGGGAACCCGGGGGTGGGAAAAACCCAATTAATAAAAGGGATGTGAGGGCCCCGTTTAAAGGCCCAAACCCTCTGCCTTTTTCCCCCCCTTTTCCGTGACCTTTATAGGGGTAGATAGCATGTACCCCGGTTGCCACAGCCCAGTTGACTAATAAAAAACCACAACACCCGGACCACATATCATCCCAAATAGTAAACTGAATAATACCACAACACCACCCCCAAATACATAGGGGACCGGGAATAAAACCGACCACACCCGGGCCCCCCCAAAAATAGTACTGAATAATACCACCGCCAAAACCATTATTTAATAAAAAAACCCCATTTAAAACTTTGCACAAAAAAGAATTACATTTCGGGCACTTTTAAATTTTTTTGACTCACTGTGACATTTCCCCCCAAAAGACCCCGTTCACTTTCCCATTTTTTTTTTCCCACCCGGGTTTTTCCACCTTCAGGCTAAATTTCCCCCAACCAACCACTTTTCCCCAGTTTTAGACACAAAAATTTTAAAAATCCCCCTTTTTTCCCAAAGAAACCTCCAAATTTAAAAAATTTATAAAATTCCCAAAAAAAGGGTTAGGTAGGTGTATAGGTCTCCTAAATTAGGGCAGGAAAAAAAAATATGGGCCCCTAAGGCAGATATTTTTAAAATAGAAAAAAGGGTTTCCCCCACGGGCAGTAAAAAGGTCCCCCACCCAGGGGTACAAAACAGATAGCCCCCTAAAGGGCCGGTATACAGACAGATAGCCCCCACAGGAAAAAAAAGTATACAAACAGATACCCCCAAAGGGCATTATACAATAGCCCCCCACAGGCATATACAGATAGAAAAGCGTCCCACGGGAATTAACAGATAAAAAAGCTTTTCCCCCCCATTCAGTAAAACAATAGCCTCCCCACCAGCCAGTAACAGATAGGTCCCCACCAGCCAGTATCCCAGATAGTTTCTTCCCACCACCAGTATACAGTTTGTTTTCCCCCCACCACCAGTATACAGAAACTCTCCCCCCACCAGCCATATACAGATAGCCCCCCCCACCAGCCAATATACAGATAGCTCTCCCCCCCCGACCCATTTAACAAAACAACTCCCCCCCACCGGGCCCGTATACAGACAACAAATCCCCCCCAAAGCCAGTAAAAAAGAAACTCTCCCCAACAGTATATAGCCAGCTCCTCCACAGCAGTAAAATAGCCAGCTTCCCCAGCTTGTTTTAAAAGAAAACCCTCCCCACCACCAGTAAAATAAAATTAACTCCCACCACGCCAGTGTATAGAAAACCCTCTCCCCACAAACCATATACAGATAGCTCCCCCCCCTAGCTAGTAACAGATAGCCCCCCCAACCACCAGTAAAAAGATAGCTCCCCCCCCCAGTATACGGGATAGGTTTCCCCCCCCAAACCCAAAGTATTTTAGTTGCCCCCCCAACCCCCAGTAAACAGATTCTCTCCCCACCACCAAAAATATAGAAAATTCCCCCCAAAACAACCCAAAATTATAAAGATAATTCTCCCACCTGGGGCCAGAAATATAGATAACTTTTCCCCCACAAACCAAGTATCCCAGATAGATACCCCCCTCCCCACCACCAGAAATACAGAAGCTCTCCCCCTGGGCTGTATCCCAGATACTCCCCCCCCCACCAGCCAGTATAAAAAAAGCTCTCCCCCCCCAAACCAGTATACAAATACTATCCCCCCCACCGGGGTATAAGAAGCTCCCCCCCCACCACCATTTATACAATAGCTCTCCCCCACCAGCCAGTAAATAGGAAAAATTCCCCCCCACAAGCCAAAAATAGAAAATTCCCCCCCCCACCGGGAAATAGATAACTCTCCCCCCCCCCAGCCATATATAGCCACTCCCCAAAAAAGCAATATATACCAAATTTTCCTCACAGAAATTATAGCCAGCTATCCCCACAGCATATATAGCCAGCTCCCCCAAACATAAAAACCCGCTCCCCCCCGCAGTATATAGCCAGCTCCCCCAGAAATATATACCCAAAGCTTCTTCCCAAGCCGTAAAATAGCCTTTTCCCGAAAGCCCTGTAAAAGGGCCTGCCCCCCAGCCGTATATACCGCCTTTTCCCCCACCTGTAAAATACCCGGGCACTACCCCCTCAGACTGAATATACCGGCTCCCCCCCCCACCTGTATATTCCCCTCCCCCCCCCAAGCCTGAAATATACCCCAGCCCCCCCCAGCCAATATATAGCCACCCCCCCAAACCCCTGTATTTTGCCATTTCCCCCCCAGTTTGTATTAAGCCTCCCCCCCCAGCCGAAATATACCCCGGTTTCTCCCCCACCCTTTGTAAAATACCTGCACTCCCCCCCCCCAGCCTGAAATTACCGGGCCTCTCCCCCAGCCTGTAATAGCCACCCCCCACCCTGTAAATGGGCCTGCACTCCCCCGCTTTGTTATAGCCTGCCCCCCCCAGCCTTAAAATACCAGCTCCCCCCACCCCTTTAATACCAGCTCTCCCCCACCCTTTAATAAGCCGGCTCCCCCCCCCCAGCCTGAATATACCCCGGTTTTCTCCCCCCACCTGTATTTTAGCCTGCAAACTCCCCCCCAGCCTGTATATACCCCTGCACTCTCCCCCCAAAGCCAAAATATCCAGCTTTTCCCCCAGCCTGTTATACCCAGCTCCCCTCCCAGCTTTAAATTTTACCAGCTCCCCTCCCAGCATGAAATATACCAGCTCTCCCCCCACCCTGAATATAGCCGCTCCCCCCCAAACCTGTATAACCCCGGGCTCTCCCCCACCGTTATACCCTAAACTCCCCCCCACCTGTATATACCTCCCATCCCCCCCCAGCCTTATATACCCCAAGCTCCCCCCCGGCCGGGTAAAAATAGCCACTTTTCCCCCCAAACCAATGTAAATAGCCAGCTCTCCCCCAGCCCTGTAAATGGGGCCTGCCCCCCCCACCCCCTGTATTAGCCTGCCCCCCTCTCCCCACCTGTATATACCCTTCCCCCCCCAGCCTGTATATAGCCTGCCCCCCCCCCCCCCCCCACCCTTTATATACCCTCCCCCCCACCTGTAAAAAATAAAAAAGGCTCCCCAAAGCATTAATAAAATTACAAAAAGTAAAAAAACAACACTAAACTCCCCTTTAAACCCCCTCCCAGGGCCGCTCCTCTATCCCTTCTCCTTCCCCACGAAATTTGCGCCCCTTCCCCAGTTTTCCTGGGGCAAAAACCAGCCAAGGGAGGGGCAAAGGGGGCCGGAGGACGGGGGCCGGGCCCCCAATGATTTAGGTTTGGAAAAAGCGGCTGATGTCCCCTTTTCCGGGAAATTTTGGGAAAATTTGCACTGTACAGACTTAGATAAAATTTTAAATAGGAATGTTAGTGTAATAGCTCATATTTACAGAAAGAGGTTAATCCCATACTCCCAACTCTCCCTTTTTTGGGGCGGGGGGGGCCCGCTTTTTGGGGGCCCCCCTTCCCCCCCCTCCCCCCCGGGGGATTTTGGCATTCCTCCCCCGCCAGCACGGCGGGGGCCCTTTTAAATTACCGGCGGCGCAAGAAAGCCGGGTTTGCGCTACTTTTTGGCGCCCCCGGGGACCGCTCCTAAAAGGCGGCTAAAAGGGGGCCGCGTGGCCGCTCCCCCGCCCGCGGGTCTCACTGTGCGGGGAGGGGCAGGAGGGATGGGCTCCCCCCTCCCTCCCCCCCCTGATGCCCGGGCGCTGGTGTGTGGGGCCGTAAAAAAGGGGAAACGGCCGTCACGGGGGAAGTGAGGGCGCGGCTGCAGGGTGGGAACGCGCGGCCTCCCTCCCATTTCCCCCCGCGCCCCCCAAAGAGATCGGCGGGGCCCCCGGCCGTGGGCGCGCAGGGGGCCTTTAAAGGTAATGGATTTTATTAAAATTTTTTTTTTTTATTAGCTTTAGGGGGCCAAACCGGGCTAACAGAGAGGGCAACTGCCGGGCCCAACAGGGGGGGCCACTACCTGGCAAAACAGAAAGGGAAACTACCGGGCAAAAATGGGGGCATCACGTGGAAACCCCTTGGGGGGCACTACCTGGCACAAAGGGGGCACAACCGGGCAACAAAGGGGGCTCTACCTGGCTACAAAGGGGGGGTTTCTACCTGGCTAACGGGGGCAACTACCTGGCAACAATGGGGGCATAAACCCGGGAAAAACAATGGGGGGAAAAAAACCTGGAAACCCAAAGGGGGCACTACCTGGCAACAGAGGGGGAAACCCCTGGCAACAGAGGGGGCACAAACCGGGAAACCAAAAGGGGACATCTCCTAAAAAAACCCAAAAGGGCACACCGGGGCAAAAAAGGGGCACTACCAGGCAAAAAAGGGGGAACAAAACCGGGCAACAGAGGGGGCACTAACCGGCAAACAGATGGGGGCACAACCTGGCAAACAGGGGGGGGCACTACCTGGCAACAAAAGGGGGGCACCCCCCTGGCAACAGAGGGGGCACTCCCCTGGCAAAAGGGGGGAAAACCCCTCCCCGGGCTAAAAAAATTGGGGCACAAACCAGGCAACAGATGGGGGGCACTCCCTTTGGCAAAACAGGGGGGGCCATCAACCTGGCTAACAAGGGGACATCTACCGGCCCTAAAAAGGGGACAAAAAACCTGTCAAACAAAATGGGGAAACTAACCTGGCAAACAATGGGGGAAATTCCCCTGGAAACCCAATGGGGGCACTAACCTGGCAACCAATGGGGTTCACTCCCCGGCCCCTAACGGGAGGGGGGAAACTCCTGGCAACAAGGGGGGAAACTACCTGGCAACAGGGGGGCAAACTACCTGGCTACAATGGGGGGGGCCAAACCGGGCAAACAATGGGGGGCAAAACCTGGAAAACAAGGGGGGGCACCTACCGGGGCAAACCCAAAGGGGGGAAACCTACCGGGCTAAAAAAGGGGGGCATCAAACCTGGCAAAAAAAATTTGGGGCCCTCCCTGGCTACAGAGATGGGCATCTTTTTGGCAACAAGGGGGGGAAATTTTACCCAAGGCCTGAAAGGGGGGCACTACCTGGTTAGGGGGGGCTACCCCGGGCAAAAGGGGCATTTTACCTGGTTTTCCCTTTTCCAAACCCGTTAAGCATTTAAATTTTTGGGATTTGGTGGTGGGCTTTTATTTGAAGGGCGTGGCAAAACCAACAAGATGGGCGTGTCCAGCAAATTTTTCCCGGGGCGGCGCCAACCCCGCCCCCCCATTTAGAGTCCCCCTGCTTTTTCTTTTTCAAAATTGGCAACAAGGGGGTTTTAATGGTGAAAAATTTTCCCATTGTATAGATTTAAGCAAGAAGTGAAAAGGGATTTTATTTTAAAAACATGTAGAGTTGAAAGTAAGTTGATTTTTCCCCAGTTTTAGCGCCGGGCAACAGGAGAAAACCCCTTCAGCCAATAGGGAGCTGAGCCCAAGAGAGGAGAAAGGGGGTTACAGGTAAAGCGGGGGGGAACCCTTAAATAGTGAAAACCTGTAGGATTTTTCAGGGTCGGGTTCTGCCTGAGTCTGTTTGGATCTACAGCAAGGGCAGAGAGAGAGAAGAAGAAATAGCCATCGCCCTTTGGGCAAGGAAAGGGGGGCGGCAGATTTTTAATGAAGGAAAAAGGGGGGAACTGAAAAGAAAAAGCCCTTGTACAAAGTTTTTGAGAAGTTCACAGCAAAAAGAACCGGTATCCGGTAGCAGAGCTTCACCCCCAAAGCGGTGAAAATAGGAGCCGGGGTAAAGGAAAAAAGGGGCCATTTTTTGGGGTTTAGTAAAGGAGTACCCCCCCCTGTGCTGTGGGGGAAAGCCACGAAGACAGGCAGGGTACGGTGAGGTAGAGCTGGGAGACTCCCTCGGAACGCGGGGGTTGCGAGCTACTGAAGCGGCTGGGACACTGGGGGGAAAAGGGCGAAATGACAAAAAAAAGGGCCCGGGTTGGGCCTGGGGGGAAAAAAAGAAAGTAAACTACAGGTTCCCTGCCGGGTAAAAAATTGTTGGAAAACCCTTTTAATACCCCGGGTACACTCCACCCAGAAAGTCCCACAGAAACCCCCCCGCAATTACAAAGAACCTGTTGGGGGGGCGAATTGGCGCCCTCCCGCAACTTTACAGTTTAAAACAACTTTCGGCGCTGACAGCGGGTCCCCGCAAAGTTAGGCCGGGGCTGCCGAACCCCCCCGGGTCCGACAGGGGTTCCCCGGGAAACCCGCCGACCCCTCCCGGGGGCGGTGTCCAGGTCACATTTGCAGAAAGGCAGCGGTGGCCGACCTGGCATGCGTGCCAGCAAGGGGGGCCCCGGGCGTGCCCCCTCAGGCCCGCGTCCCAAAGGGTTCGCCACCACAACCCTAGGGGGCACAAGTAAAATTTTAAAAAATAAAAAGTTTTTACAAATAAAAAAATTAAAAGTTCAAAACATGCCCCCTTTTGCCATTTTATAAATTAAAAAAATAAAAAGTTACCCATTTTTGGGTATTCCCCACGTCCAAAAAAGCCTATTAAAATAAAGTTTTTAAACCCCAAAGGGCATTTCATATTTTCCAAAATTGTGTTATTTTATGTCCCCCAAAAAATGGAATTAAAAAGTCAATCAAAAGTTGAATTATCCCAAAATGGTACCAATAAAACTACACTTCACCCCCGAAAAAAAAAAAAATGCTTCCTCACTGGGGCCCAATTTGGAAGTTGAAAAAGATTTTTGGGTCGCAGAAAATGACCCCGGGGGCCCAAAGTTTAAAAATAGAAAAATAAAATTCTTTTAAATAAAAAAACATAATAAAAACCCTACATTTTGATATGTCTAGAACCGTGGCAACCTGCAAAAACACAAAAACCCTTTTTTTTAAACCCCAAGAGTGAAAACCCTAAAAAAAAAAAACCCCCAAAAACAGGGACAAAAGGGTATGTGTTTTTTTTTCACTTTTCATTCCATTTAAAATTTTTTGGGGGGTTATTCTATTATATTCTTAGCAAACTTAAAAGGGAAGAAATTAAAAAAAAACATCTTGCCCCTGAAAAAAAAAAAAAACAGACCCCATATGTCATGAAAAAAGGAAAAATTTAAAAAAAGTTATGACTTTTGGGGGAAGGGGGGAAAAGGGAAAAAGCTAACATCCCTAAGAAATAAAATTTCGTTCTGTTAAGGAGTTAAAAATAAAATTTGGACCCCGGGCCGGGTTTTTTCCCCCCAAAAAAGGGGTTTTGTCCTCACTTTCATCGATTCATTTTACCTCAGTCCTGGTTTCTCAGTATCATTTTTGAAATCAGGGGCATGTTTCCTGGCTTCTACTGGCTACTTGACCTGCAGTGATCAGCTGCTGAGGACACCAGGTCTGTAGCTATAGCTACCAGTGCTGGCAGCTTCTTAGGAGAGATCCAACAGGTCTGTAGCTATAGCGACCTGAGGAGCTGATGCAGCACATACGAGATAGGATATCTAGGAATAGGTAGGACACTGTTAATAGACACATATTGCAAAGTGACTTGTTTTTGCAAGATCTTTAACATATAAAGCAATCCTTGTAGTGAGACAACCCCTTTAAGCATTATCCCAAACATTAGCTCTAATTCCAAGATAAAATTAATGTAATATAGTAAATGTATAAATATGGATTTAACTGCAGTTGATTTCTTATATCGAGTAATGCATTGCACAGACAACCTCGCTGATTAATATCTAAACATGCCCCCCCAACATGTTTTGCTGCTTTAGGGTTAACTGGGCATAACTTCATTGGCTAAAGTTGGGCGTGTTTAGTCTCCAGTGCCTATGCTAAATATGGGCCTGCCCTCAGGATACAAAATTTTCATCATACAATGGTCTTTCATGGGACATTATATCTTGAAACCCCACTCAACATACAATATCACAGGCACTGCCAATCACAGATTGACTGGAAGATCTAACCAATTGTCATGAACATTTTACTTGTACAACATCATTATTAGTGAATTCCCTGCAGTGATTGGCGGCCTAGTATTGCATCTCTACAGTACATTGCGGTACTACATGTCCTGTGCTGCTTTTTACTTGTGACAGCCAGAGGCATAAATAAAAGCTCCTGGGCCCCAATGCAGAAAGTAAAATTGAGTCCCCCAGCTACAATATGTTATTTATAATACTGGTGTCTTCCTATGTGTCAGGAGGGCTTTTGGGCTCTCTCAAGCTGCAGGGCCTCTGTCACCTGCTGTTACGCCCCTGGTGACAGAATGAGCAGCTCCTTTGGGTTCCAGATGAGTGGGACCCCATTCTCTTTTTTCTTGAACCTTGTGCATGAAGTATGCGACCCAGAGAAGCTCCTGTCCTCAAAGCAGATTGTGATTTCCAGCTTTCAGATGCTCTTTCTGAAAGTACACCTCTCACATTTTTGTAAATTTAGTGTGCCCTCAAAATATCTAAACTGTTGGCAACAAAAGTGAGTACACCCCTAAGTGAAAATGGACAAATTGTGCCCAAAGTGTGAGTATTTTGTGTGGTCACCATTATTTTTCAGCCCTGCCTTAACTCTATTGGGCATGGAGTTCACTAGAGCTTCAGTGGTTAATACTGGAATCCTCTTCCACTCCTCCATGACAACATCATGGAGCAGGTGGATGTTAGAGGCCTTGTGCAGCTCCACCATCCATTTGAGGATGTACCACAGATGCTCAATAGGGTTTAGGTCTATGCCTGGCCAGTCCAGCATCTTTACTCTCATTTTCTTTAGCAAGGCAGTAGTCGTCTTGGAGATGTGTTTGGGGTCGTTATCATGTTGGAATACTGCCCCGCAGCCCAGAAGGGAGGGGCTCACGCTCTGCTTCAGTAAGTCAAAGTATGTGTTGGCATTCGTAGTTTCCTCAATGAACTGTAGCTTCCCACAGCTGGCAGCGCTCATGCAGCCCCAAATCATGACACCCCCACCACCATGCTTGACTGTAGGCATGACATATTTGTCTTTGTATTCCTCACCTGGTTGCCATCACACACGCTTGACATCATTTGAACCATACAAGTTTATCTTGGTCTTATCAGAGCACAGGACATGGCTCCAGTAATCCATGTCCTTAGTTTGCTTGTCTTCAGCAAACTGTATGCGGGCTTTCTTGTGCATCATCTTTAGAATATGCTTCCTTTTGGGACGACAGCCATGCAGACCAATTTGATGCAGTGTACAGCATATGGTCTGAGTACTGACAGGCTGACCACCACACCCTTGTTACCTCTGCAGCAATGCTGGCACCACTCATCTCTGGATATGACGGTGAGCACATGTAAGCCATGTTTTTTTTTCAGATTGTCAGAGAGATATTTGCCATGAGGTGTCATGTTGAACTTCCAGTGACCAGTTTAAGAGTGTGAGAGTGATGACACCAAATTTAACACACGCTGCTCCCCTTTCTTACCTGAGACCTTGTAACAGTAACGAGTCACATGACACCATGGAGGGAAAATGGCAAATTGGGCACAATTTGTCCATTTTCACTTAGGGGTGTACTCACTTTTGTTGCAAGTGGTTTAGACATTGATGTCTGTGTGTTGAATTATTTTGAGGGCACACCAAATTTACACTGTTATACAAGCTGTACACTGACTACTTTACATTGTATTAAAGTGTCATATCTTCAGTGTTCTCCTATGTAAAGATATAATACAATATTCACAAAAATGAGGGGTGAGGGGTGTACTTACTTTTGTGAGATTCTGTATGTAAGAACTTGCTTTATCTGTATTAGTTATCTGCTTACTTTTCTTTAATCGTCATTTCATCATTTTGTATTTTGTTGGGTGATATTTTGGCAGTTTCAGAACTAATCACCAGTTTTACATAGAATTATGGCTTTAACATACAATGGTTTCAATATACAATGGCCATCCCAAAACCAATAAAGATTGTCTGTTGAGGTACTACTGTACTAAAATCAGGTAGAAAATCTAGCTTGTTTTCATTATAGTCTTCTGTCTTTATGAGTTATGGAGTAAATAATCTGTCCAGTAAGCTGAGCAAAATGTTTACAGGAAGCCTGCTCTTGTTACTTCACATTTGTATTGAGTAGAGACAAATGGTGTTAGGAACAATTCTTGTCCTGCTCCTGTCTGAAATGTAAACTAAGGGCGACATGTCTGAACGGGCTTTTTTCACCTGTTTTCTGGCGTATCCTGCGCTTCACCGGCCCGAATCCGCTGTCGGACGCAGGGATGCGGTGTTAGGCGCAGCGTTCGCCACTTTCAGCTGCGCCTCACATGAAGGGGCGTGCAATGGGCGCGGTGTTGGCGCGGTGTAGGCGTTCCGGGGCGGGACGCGGCGCGCTCGAAAACTCCGAGGCATGTACGATCGCGGGTCAGCAAAGTGCGGCGCATTGCTGCGCTCGCCGGCTCCGACAGGCAGACCTGGTTGATTCTGGTCTAAATGCTTCGGCGGAGGCGAAGTGAAGTGAGAATGGAACATGAGAGGAAACATAGAAGATCGCAACAGAAATCTCGGCGCTCAGCTCTGTGCGGCATGGAGTATGAATAAAAAAAAAACACCTTTCTTAGGTGTAAAACATTATCAGAAAAAGAGCTCAAACCTTCTTCCAAAAAAAAAAAAAAAAATCATTTTCCAAAAATCTAGAACAGCGCAACATCAGGAATTAGGATCTTGGAAATTGCCGGGAAATATACTAATTCAAATTCTGTAAGCTATTCTCATTGGTCGGCACAAACCAGCCAATCAGAATAGGAGCGACAGGGACACATTAAAACCTATGGAGAATTATTGACCAATCAAAATCAAAGGCGGGACAGTTCAAAATACAGTAGAAATGCAGAAAAGAGCTGATTGGTTGAAATAGCGGGGGTTTGGCTATCTCAGCCAATCAGAGCGAGAGCTACTTTCTCCCATTATAGTATATGGAGAGATCGGGGCAATGAAATCTCGGCTCTCAGCGCCGTGCGGCATGGAGTATGATTAAAAAAAATCATTTTTGTTAAGTGTAAAATATTATCTGAAAAAGAGCTGAAACCTTCTATAAACATAAATCAATCACATCCCTAACAAAGCGTTTGTCGCCGAGACCGGCGCCACATCAGGAATTGCGATATAGAGAATTGCCGGGAAATACAGTAATTCAAATTCTGTAAGCTCTTCTCATTGGTCGGCAGAAACCAGCCAATCAGAATAGGAGCGACAGTGAATCATTATAAGCTATGGAGAAGTATGGGCCAATCAAATTCAATGGAGGGACAGTTCAAAATACAGTAAAAAAGGCAGAAAAGAGCTGATTGGTTGAGCCCAGGCGGCAGATATGAATCCACCAATCATATGTAGTGCGTCTATTTCGAATGGAGAAAGAAGGGCGCGATAGAAGGGCGCCCTAAAAGTTATTACTGTCTATGGGAAATATTCTAGTACTGTAATTGGTTGGGGAGAAGAGGGGCTCGTCCAGCTTAGCCAATCAGCGGCTGAGCTACTTATCTCATAGAGTTCTATGGGGAAAAGAAATGCAGAGCGAGCTCTGTTTGTGATTGGCTAAGTTAAAAGAGGCACGTTTATTTGGACCAATGGGAGAGCGAGCGAAGCTCTTATGGGTTTTCTAATGCAATCTGTAATAAAACTGTACATGGCCGAAATCAAATGATAAGACTCCCGAAGTTGTACCGATTTCTATATAAAATGAACAATAATATGGGGGTAACGAAAAAAAATAATATTAATTCAATAAATTCATTTTTATTTCTTTATTTTCGTTACACCCATACTTTGATCATTGGCTAACGAAAATAAAGAAATAAAAATTGAATTATATTGAATTTTTTTTTCTTACCCCCATATTATTGTTCATTTTATATACACAATCGCGTAATAACTTTGGGGGTATTATCATTTTATTTTGGGCAAAGTACAGTTTTAAATTTCAGATTGCTTAGAAAACCCATAAGAGCGTCGCTCACTCTCCCCTTGGTCCAAATAACGCGCCTCTTTTAAATTAGCCAATCACAAACAATCTCGCTCTGCATTTCTTTTCCCATAGAACTCTATGAGATAAGTAGCTCAGCCGCTGATTGGCTAAGCAGGACGAGCCCCTCTTCCCCCCAAACCCCAAACACAGTACTAGAATATTTCCCATAGACTATAATAAATTTTAGGGCCCTTCTATCGCGCCCCTTTTTTCTCCACTCAAAATAGACGCACTACATATGATTGGTGGATTCATATCTGCCGCCTGGGCTTTAACCAATTAGCTCTTTTCGCCTTTTTTAAATGTATTTTGAACTGTCCGCCTTTTCATTTGAAATTTGGGCCATACTTCTCCATAGCTTTAAATGGGTCACTGTTGCTCTATTCTGATTTGGTTGGTTTTTGCCGACCAATGAGAAAGCTTACAGAATTTGAATGACTGTATTTCCCGGCAATTCTCTATATCGCAATTCCTGATGTAGCGCCGGTCTAGGCGACAAACGCATTGTTAGAGATTTGATTGTTTAATGTTTATAGAAGGTTTCAGCTCTTTTTCAGATAATATTTTACACCTAATAAAAATTATTTTTTAAATCATACTCCATGCCGCACGGCGCTGAGAGCCAAGATCTCATTGCCCCGATCTGTCCATAGACTACAATGGGACAAGTAGCTCGCGCTCTGATTGGTCGGGATAGCCAAGCCCCCACTAGCTCAACCAATCAGCTCTTTTCTGCCTTTTTACTGTATTTTGAACTGTCCTGCCTTTGAACTTGATTGGTCAATATTTCTCCATAGCCTATACTGGGTCCCTGTCACTCCTATTCTGATTGGTTGGTTTCTGCCGACCAATGAGAAGAGCTTAAAGGGAACCTGTCACATAGGTTATGCCCCCCTTGCTGAGGGCAGCACAAGCTAGTGCCAGACCTGCTGTTTCCAGCGCTGTGTCCCTTATTCTATAAGATGCAGCAGTTTTAGAGCATTTACCCCTCAAATCTTATTCATGAGAAGGTGTTAGCCCCGCCCACCAAAGGCTAGCTCCGCCCACTGACAGTTATTCACATGTTTCTACCTATTCAATGTCAGTTGAGGTGGGCGGGGCTAGCCTCCGATTGGCCGGGTTTTAAAAAAACTGACTCTTTGAAGGACTCTTCGAATGACTCTTCTGGCTGAAAACTGCAGGTTTGAGCATTAAATACACAAAAACTACAGCATCCTACAGAATAAGGGAAACAGCACTGGAAACAGCAGGTCTGACACTAGCTTGTTCTGCCCTCAGCAAGGGGGGCATAATCTATGTGACAGGTTCTATTTAAAGAATTTGAATTACTGTATTTCCCGGCAATTCTCTATATCGCAATTACTGATGTAGCGCTGGTCGCGGCGACAAACGCGTTGTTAGGGATTTGATTTCTGTATGTTTATAGAAGGTTTCAGCTCTTTTTCAGATAATATTTTACACTTAATAAAAACGATTTATTTACTAATACTCCATGCCTCACGGAGCTGAGATTGCATTGCCCCCATCTCTCCATAGACTAAAATGGGAGAAAGTAGCTCGCGCTCTGATTGGCCGGGATTGCCAAGCCCCCGCTAGTTCAACCAATCAGCTCTTTTCTGCCTTTTTACTGTATTTTGAACTGTCCCGCCTTTGAATTTGATTGGTCAATACTTCTCCATAGGTTTTAATGGATGCCTGTTGCTCCTATTCTGATTGGTTGGTTTCTGCCGACCAATTAGAAGAGCTTAAAGAATTTTAATTACTGTATTTCCCGGCAATTTCGAATATCCCAATTCCCGATGTAGCGCTGGTCTCGGCGACAAACGCGTTGTTAGGTATTTGATTGATTTATGTTTATAGAAGGTTTCAGCTCTTTTTCAGATAATACTTTACACTTAATCAAAACGATTTATTTACTAATACTCCATGCCTCACGGAGCTGAGATTGCATTGCCCCCATCTCTCCATAAACTAAAATGGGAGAAAGTAGCTCGCGCTCTGATTGGCCGGGATTGCCAAGCCCCCGCTAGTTCAACCAATCAGCTCTTTTCTGCCTTTTTACTGCATTTTGAACTGTCCCGCCTTTGAATTTGTTTGGTCAATACTTCTCCATAGGTTTTAATGGGTCCCTGTCGCTCTTATTCTGATTGGTTGGTTTCTGCCGACCAATTAGAAGAGCTTAAAGAATTTTAATTACTGTATTTCCCGGCAATTTCGAATATCCCAATTCCCGATGTAGCGCTGGTCTCGGCGACAAACGCGTTGTTAGGTATTGATTGATTTATGTTTATAGAAGGTTTCAGCTCTTTTTCAGATAATACTTTACACTTAATCAAAACGATTTATTTACTAATACTCCATGCCTCATCTCTCCATAGACTAAAATGGGAGAAAGTAGCTCGCGCTCTGAGTGACCGGGATTGCCAAGCCCCCGCTAGTTCAACCAATCAGCTCTTTTCTGCATTTTTACTGTATTTTGAACTGTCCCGCCTTTGAATTTGATTGGTCACTACTTCTCCATAGGTTTTAATGGGTCCCTGTCGCTCCTATTCTGACAGGCCAGGATTACCAAGCCCCCGCTATCTCAACCAATCAGCTCTTTCCTGCATTTTTACTGTATTTTGAACTGTCCGCCTTTGATTTTGATTGGTCAATACTTCTCCATAGGTTATAATGGTTCACTGTCGCTCCTATTCTGATTGGCTGGTTTCTGCCGACCAATGAGAAGAGCTTACAGAATTTGAATTACTGTATTTCCCGGCAATTTTCAATATCCAAATTCCCGATGTAGCGCCGTTCTAGATTTTTGGAAAGTGATTTATTTATGCATTTTTTTAGTAGGTTTGAGCTCTTTTTCAGAGAATGTTTTACGCCTTTATAAAGGCGATTTTTTGATTCATACTCCACAAGGACATGTTTAATGATTTCTCACTGTTTTCCAGCCTGTCTCGAATCGGAATACATGCTAGGCGCAGTCCCGCACTGCGCCCCCCACACTGTCGAGGCGCGGTGAACTTTTCCCCGCATGTATGAGCGCACCTCCTCGGACAGCGAATATTAGGCACAGCCCCGCACTGCGCATAAGTCCCGCACTGCACCCCACACATTGACGAGGCACGGCGGACTTTACATGGTAAATATGAGCGCACCTCGTCATCGACATAAATCAGGCGCAAATTTCGCCGGAAAACTGGCGGAAACATGTGCTCCGACGTGGCGAGATTCATACATGTCGCCCTAAGTGATGCTTTTCTACCAAAATTGGGAATAGGAAAGCATAACAAAAACACCCACGTGTGTAAGTAGACAGTATTTTTATATATCATAAATTAAGTTTATATAAAATTGTTTACAATGTGAATGCTGTTTTGTTAACAATGTACAAATTAAATCTAGTCATCAACAGATATGTAAATAGATACTATACTATTTATACTAACAAAGAAACTATTAGTGCCATAAAATATAGGCAGTGCCCGACTTACACCATTCCGACTTACATCTGTCCCCTAGTTACAGATGGAGACTTATGAGGAATGCTGGCACTTGTAGTTCCATGTTCCCCAGCACATAGTAG
The DNA here is from genome assembly GCA_025379985.1 of Phyllomedusa bahiana. Classification (NCBI taxonomy): domain Eukaryota; kingdom Metazoa; phylum Chordata; class Amphibia; order Anura; family Hylidae; genus Phyllomedusa; species Phyllomedusa bahiana. The sequence goes on along the minus strand of JAODAL010014357.1, from coordinate 69,995 downwards.
CTGTGAAAGGACAAGTTCCAGCATGCCACAGCAGAAAATGAGGTGAAATCTTCTTAACAGTGGCACAGACAGCAAAACAAATGTAAAAACCCTTCTCTGCACCATTCAAAACTAAAAAAAAAACAAAAAACTTTTGTGCTGGTTTTACAACAGGGATTAATTGACCACGTGACACAGATCCAACCTAACTATAAGGCTATGTTCACACGGTGTAATTGCGGGGACGTATTTTGCCCATAATTACGCCGTGTGCTCGGGAGAGGGGGCGGGGCGGAGGGCCGGCAGCCCGTATTGTCCGAGCGGGGAGAGGAGACGTAATCCATAGTTCTCTATGAGAACTGTGGATTGCTGTAATTATTGGGACGTATCTTGCCCCGTATTTAGCGCAGTACGGTGTGAAATACGAGGCAGATACGTCCCAATAATTGCCTTGTGAACATAACCTAACTAATAACATGACCTCAAAGTAGCATGGCTTCAGTGAGGTCAGATCATGTCAAAGTAATCTGATTTATTTGACCATGTATAGCAAAACAGTACTACAAACATGGTGCCTATCTTTAAAGACATAAATAAAATTTATCATGCACCATATCAAAATGCCACCCACCATCTAATGACATGAAACTAATACAGTAGCATAAATAGCAATAATTAAAAGAATAAATAATAGGGTATTATATCAGAGAACACTCATACTAGTGCTAGATAGTAGAAAGCTACCGTACCAACCTGTTGTTTGATACAAAAATATACAATGTTCTTGCATCTGCTTGAGCCCTTTCGTTCGGAGCAGGACTGGTATAAGGTTTTCTGGTACGCTAGGCAAAATAAGGCATATTGCACCCCCCAAACGGAAAATCCAGCCTACTCCATACTTCCTCGCTCCACCTTTTCTGCATGGGATGAAGTGGTTCCATAGGCGGTTGACTATCTTCGCCTACCTGTCGTCCCGGCCTGGTTCTGAGCACCATAGCAGTTGGTACAGCTATAGGTATGCCCATGCCTATGTGAATTTCAACAAAGCCTTTGATACAGTTCCATATAAAGCTGATATATAAGTTACTGAAACTCTGACTAAATCCCTGAATAGTTCAGTGGAGTTAGAGTTTTCTAAAGGACAGAAATCAAAGATACAGAGTGTTGTCGTTAATGGTGTGCATTATGCAGAGAGACTGGTTACTAGTGGTGACCACCATGTTCTGATCTGAGTCCTATTCTTTTTCATATGTTTACAAGTGACATACAAAAAGGTTTGGCATGTAAAGTTACCTTCATTTCGAATCCCACAAAGTTTGAAATAGGATTGATATATCTGGAGGTGTCTGTAGCATGGTGAATTATTTTGCTTCAATGCACATATCGTCAAAACAATAGAAACTGTAATTCAATGTTGTTACCTATGTGAAAGACCCCTGTTCAAGTCCCCTGTGGTGGCTAGAAATAACTGCAAGAAAAAAATTTGATTTTTTTTTAAATAAAATTTTAAACATTCAAAACTAATTTTTTCCCTATCAAATAAAAACAAATGAACATAACCAGCTTCATTTCATCAATAAAAGTCTGATTTACAAAAATATAACCTTATTTATCCCAAATGACAAATGACATGAACAAATGCAAGAATTGCATTTTTTGGTTGACTCACATCCCCAATAGATTGGAATACAAAGTGATCAAAAAACTGATATGTAGTTAAAATGATGCCAATAAAAGCTACAGAACTCACTGCAAAAAATTATCAGGATTGAACTCCATAAAAATGAAATCCAAAAAACAATGACACAATAGCATTTTTATCCCCATTATACCCCAAAATGAAAATTTTTTGACCTCCCAATAAAATGTGTGCTACAATAAATGGCACCATTAAAAAATGCAACTTATAAACCCTCATATGATTACACAAATGGAAAAAATAAACAGCTTTTACATTGAAAAACCTAGAGCGTTATTGGCAAAAATGGGTGTGTTGGGATCAGAGTAATCCTATGGAATCTTATTCCCTGGCAGAAAAATTAACAAAGCTGGAAATTACAATGACAAAACTAAACATACAGATCCATAGTTTACATTCTAAAGATTGCATCTTCCAAATCCCTTAGACAACATCTATATGTTTAATGGCAAAATTCTTTATTCCAAATATTTAAAACTTTTCACATCAAAATTAGAAAAAGTCAGTCTAGGTTCCGTCTGAATTCTGAGAATTTCACGGTATTTAGGTTTGCAGTATTTGTTTATCCAGTATTATTTGCAGGTATTCCACTATATGATTATCTTATTCCCTCTAGAGACAGAGAAAGAGAGGTTCTGATGAGGACTTCATGCGTATAGCCTCCATCTTAATTTATTAGACGCATCTTGTCCTGTATATAGATCACATACTTATCTCTTAAGCCAACACATGTGATCTCCAGCCCCGCTGGAGAGTAATCTGCTTCATCCATCCATGTGTAGGAGGGCAGGAGATGAATCTGTCCCCATCTCTGCATACAGGAGTTAGTAATGCACCTGCTGCATTGAACTGTAACTCCCGGCGCCCCCAGTATGAAATATAGTTTGCTATTTTGGAAGCCACTGGCAAGTATGAGAAAGTCTCAGAGAGCCCCAAGCTCGTTAATCTTAAGTCAGGCTGAGAAAATATGTGTCAGGGATGTGCTATTTGCTGAAAGAAGGCAGAGGCTTAAGATAGGGAACATAGCAGTGTGGAAGGGAAGAATGATATATGTCATTATGTAAAGTAGCATGCCTGAAATTATTAGACAAAAGCATATAAAGCCAGAATTAATCACTTCTGAATTTTCTTAACCATTTTGGTATTTTATTTTATTATTATGTATACAATATATCTCTGTTATATTGGTTAGAAATGCTTTCAGGAACGCTTCATACACTCTATTTTTTCAGATTTTTTAAATGTTTATTTAGAGAAAAAGCCTCCAAGAATTTCTAACATTTTCATAAGAGGCGGGGTGGTTCATTAGCTTTTTTTGGTGACATTTTCAAAAAAAATTGTGATGTTTTTTCATGTCCTTTAAAGAAGTCTGTAGAAAAATAAAATACATATCTTGATGTTTTTGGGATCCTATATAAGTAGGATTTGAACACCCCTCTATATGTCTCATTATTCACCACCCACCCATCATTAGCATAATGATACTAGAAGGGAAGAATCATGACTCATCGCCTCCAAAGAAGGCACGTGCCCAACCCTCAGCAGGTAAGGTCATGCTCACAGTATTTTGGGACCAACATGGAGTAGTATTGATAGATTTCCTAGCAAAGGGTATCATGATCACTGGGGCATACTATGATTTACTGCGGAAATTGCGGAAGGCCGTCAAAACCAAGAGAAATGGCATGCTCACCAAAGGTGTCCGCCTTCTGCCAGACAATGCACCAGTTCACAACTCACATGAAGAAGGCGTTGAACCTGCATTGTACACCCTAGAATTAGAGTTGCCAATTAAGAGGTCAAACAATGCTCCCCCAACATGTTTCAATGCTACTTGAGTTTTTGGCATTTTAATCCCTGCTATACTTATATCTGCCACACCTTTTCAGCCTAATGATTTCAATTGGAAACTTCACAGTTAGAGAAATAGTGGTTTACTAAAGCATATTCGGGTGCAAGACAGGCAGTCTATTATTTATTAGCCCACCTGGAAAAAGGATAGGGAGTGGTCTAGTGAGGCAGAATAGATAATTGCACTTCCAATGCACTGTGAAGGAAGATTTGTGGCAATAGTAACTGAGTGGCTATTAACCCACTCTGCCAAATAAATTGAGAGCATATACGAGGGGCGTACATTAAAGATTTCCCCTGACCCACTTTCTGTGGAGTGAGAGCAATGAAACTTGGCACAGTTATTAGTCTTTCTCTAAGACTTTCTCCACTTTCTCCACCTAGGGACACACACTTCTTCCATCGTTTTAAGCAACTGTAAACACCTCACTTGTGGAAGTCAACAGGTTGCTCCAAAAGCCACGTTGTGACTTTGGAAATCAGAGTCTCATCATCTGGAAAATGCTTGCCCTTCAAAAACAAGGTGGAAGTCCGATGGTGCGAAGTTGGGTGAATAAGGGGGCGGTAGAATTTCAAAGCCACAGGAGCATGCTTCCATTTGGGCAACATGTGAGTTGTGAACTGGTGCATTATCTTTTGCTAAAGCAGACACCTTTGTTGGGCATGCCACGTCTCTTGGTTTTGATGGGCACAATTTCTGCAGCAGAAGAGCATAGTATGCCCCAGTGATCATGATACCCTTTGCTAAGAAATCCATCAATACTACTTCGTGCTGGTCCCAAAATACTGTGAGCATGACCTTGCCTGCCGAGGGTTGGGCACATGCCTTCTTTGGAGGTGAAGAGTCATGATGCTTCCTCTGCATCAACTGGACTTTAGTCTCATGTTCATAACGATGAACCCAGCTTTCATCCTGTGTGATAAGTCTGTTGAGCCTGAGAGAATTCGACTTGTTTATGCTTCTGGAAAGGTGTGAGCAGCCGGGGAACCCAGCGAGCGGATACCTTATACATGTGAAGATGGTCTTGGATGATTTTTTTCACAAACCCCACACTAATCTTGACATTTTGGGCTACATAGTGAATGGTTACGCGGTGATTTTCCAAAATGGCAACCTCCACTTGCTGGATGGTGTGTACATCAATAGCAGAGTGGGGTCGCCCTGGAATTGGAGCTGTTTGCACCGAAGTCCCACCACATTTAAATTTACGATGCCAGTTCTTGACTATATCGTAGGAAGGGGAATCATCGCCATAGACCTCTTTCATCTCATCGAACGTCTCCTTTGGTGTGCGGCCTTTCAAATAAAGCAACTTGTTGACTGCTCCGTTTTCCACTGGGTCCATTAACAAACCTCACACCACTTCAACACCTGTAAAATCAAGACCATTATCAGTTCTGACTTGCAAATTGACACGTAACCTACAGTTTATTATGCTGTATCATTACCATGTGCAGTTTCAGTGTCCTGTGATAAATAGACGGGGGTCAGAGGAAGTCTTTAATGTACGCCCCTCGTACATTGCTGTGAACCCACTTTGCCAAATACATTAACAGCATATACCTTTTTGCACTATTATAATATATGTCGTAATTATAATAATTTAGGTAGTGATATTTTAACAGTGATTAATAAAGGTTAAAAATATTTTTACAATTACAAAAAGTTTTTTTGGCTTGCTATTTGCTGATCGTCTTTTCTCAAGTATATTCTTTTCCTTTATAGGATCTCATTTTTGTTTCTTATATATGATTCTAAAATTAGTCAAGACACTAATCATAATGTTGCTCCCATGGCCCAACAGTCATAACAGTAATATTCCCAACTTCCACTAGTGTTAATTAAGATGCACTACTCTACCCCTGAGTTACAGGTTCACAAAAGCACCCTTATTTCCTTTTGTAGTCCAAACAGTGCTTTGCCTCATTCCAAAGTATTCTTTTCCCCAATTACATTAGTGTTTAGAGCAATGCTCTGCCATCTTTATCAAGCCATACCAGTGATTTACAACAGTTCCTTCCTCCTTCTATCTGCCACCCTATTACTCCAGGATGTCATTCTTTCCTCCAGTAGTCACTGCATGTCATCCCCCATTTCCAGTGTTCACAGCAGTGGTTTTCTTCATTTTCCTGTGGCTACATACTTTATGTACCACCCTATTTTACCAATGCCCTCCACCCATTCCTACAGTAGTCACAGCATGGCATCCCCCATCTCAAGTGTTCACATCAATAGCTTCCTCCACACTCCTAACATAACATCAGGTGCATTACCTTTCCCTAGTAAATATAGCAGTGCTTTATCTGCCTTATCTCTAAATAGTCACAGCAAGGCTTCCTACTCCTTCTTTAAGCACAGTGATGTTTTTATTCATCGTGTAGTATGCTGCATTCATGTCAGTGCTCCTCTTATTCTCAGTAGCCTAATAGTTGACTCAATAGTCATAGCAATGCTTTTTCCCACAATAATTGCAGCAAGGGACTTCCAGTCTTTGCACCGGTATCATGACAGTGCTTTTACCCTCTCTAAAGTTACTAAAGGTGTCCTTAAAGGGGTTGTCTCACTACAAGGATTGCTTTTTATGTTAAAGATCTTGCAAAAACAAGTCACTTTGCAATACATGTCCATTAACAGTTTCCTACCTATTCTGAGAGATACTCTCTTGTATAGGCTGAATCAGCTCCTCAAGTCGCTATAGTTACAGACCTGTTCAATCTCTCATGATAGGCTGCCAGCACTGGTTGCTATAGCTACAGTCCCGGCTTCTACTGCAGCCTAGTGGAAGCCAGTAAACACGCCCCTGAATTCAAAATGAAACCAAGAAAACAGGACAGAGGTAAGATGAATCAATGTAGTGAGACAACCGCTTTAAACTCCTCTTTGTTTCAGCTGTGTTTACCTACCTTTTTTCCCTATAAATATATAAAATATATATATATATATATATATATATATATTGTAGGAAGGCACAAGGTGCCGTTATTGACGGACGTTATGTGTCACCGATCTGCCTAAGATCGGTGAAATAAAGCCCATTTGTTTTGGTGTCAGCGGCAGCAGGCCACTGACACAGGTTTTGTATTTGTAGTATGGCAGTAATGCCGTGATCCGGGTCGGGCTTTATTGGAGCAGTATGTAGAGTTGGGTGGGACGGGCTGCTCCCACATCCAGTCCTGGGCTTACCAGCCCTATATAAGGCCAGCAGGCTCAGGTCAGAGGGGGTGTGGTTCCTTACCTGGTACAAACGGCTCAGTGGAGCAAGTGTTTGGAAGAAAGCCAGAGCTGAGCCTTGCACTCCAGAGTGATAGAGTCTGAGACCTGCGTGTGGTTTCCTTGCCAGGGAACCAAAGTATTGTACTGCACTTATACCTTTGACTGTGTTTGTTCCGGATATCTTTTTGTTTGGCTGATGAAAGCCTGCAGTTTATTTGCATGTTTTTTTGGAGTTCACCAATGCTGTGTTTAACACCAAAGGACTGCTTCCGTTTGAGCTAATCCCTACAATATATATATATATATATATATATATATATATATAAGCCATGCGAGCCATTAACTGGTTGGGAATAAGGAATTGTATCCCTTTAAGAGATCCATGAAGGGGACAGCTATTATACCCTAAATTAGGTGAGGGGATATGAATAGGTCCCCATTTTTTAAGTCTGTTTTTGCCTCTTTGAACCTGCCCTGGACACAGTGGTTATCTTTCCCTCCCTCTTCATTTTTTTCTTTATTCAATGTCTTTATGTATTGTCACAGCAAGTGCATGAAGGAAGGACCTTGCTTAAGAAAGGTGGATGACGAAGGAGGCAACAAAGCGGAGCAACTATGACCTGCCCATTCCGACTGCGATGGTATCTGCATTCTGGTGACTTTTTCAACGTGGTGTTACATGGATAGTTTTATTACTCATCCAAGGTCCTTCCAATGTGCATAAAATATAATGTTAATAAAGATCTATGGCTTATCTCCCATATACTAAAGTAGACAGTGGTGTTTGCCCTTTTATTTATAATGTATGAAGCAGCAGGTGTATTAAGAATGGCCCATTTGTTAAGTCCACACAGTTAGCAAAAGAGAATTATTGCTGTGTTCACGATTTTTACCAATAACTCTAAGGATGTTTCACACACAGCATTTTTCATGGCACTTTTTTGTTTTTTTTGTATGCTTTTTTTGTGCAGAAAGACATTTTATCAAACTCCATAGGAGAATATAAAATGCAATATAGACAAAGTTTTTCTTTGGCATGTTGATGGAATTTTTTGGGTCCATGTTTTTTTTTCTTAAAACACAGCATGCTCCACCTCATATGGTGTTTTCCTGGTTTTGACTTTTCTATAGGACTAGAAAAAGCTCATGCTACATATACAGTATAATAAATGAAAGAATGCAGTCAAAAAGGCTTGTACAAATGTCACTAAAACACATAAAGTTCTTGACATCTTTTACAAGGGATTAAAACACTTAAAAAAAGGCTTACTCTTTAAAGATTTTAAGCTGATTTAGACAAGGTTGTTATGTACCTAGCTTACTCTGTACTTGCTTTTGTTCTTTTGCAATATGAATTGAACGCTGCTTAGCTCAAGTAAGCTAAATTATGCCATTCTTTATATTTTTAACAATACATTATGCCTGGGCTTTCTCATGTTGGCCCATAAAATAACATTTTCTTCACAATACAATACATTTTCATAAAATTAGTGTGGGTATAAGCTTGCTATATTTGTAGTGTTAAGGGGAAAATATATTCAAATGAGCTCAAGAGAAAAGAGCTTAGACTCTGTGCCACCTATTAGATGGAGCATTCCATCAGTCACTTGCACTTCATCTGCAAACAGCTGTTTTGTGGTGTTTGCTCCTCATCAGTGCAGAGTAGAGAATTGGATAGTTAAGTGACAGGCTCTAAGGGTAGCTCAAAAAGAGTATCATTACTCATTAGGGAGAGGCACCATGTATATGTGTGGAGACTTAGATGCAATGGTTGCTACTCAAATGTTAGGTTAGATCTTTAGATGTGAATCATTTTTGTAGTGTTGTCAAAGGCTATCCTTTAAAGGGGTTTTGCCACGATGTAATGTTGACGTGGGATCCTCCAAAATGGGTATTTAATCACTTTTCTAATATATAGTGATTACACAAAAGTTGTAGCCTGAGAGAGCTAAAGGCTGCTTACCTGCGCTTAGTTATCTTAATGCTTAAAACTAGATACGACCTGACAAGAGCTGCTGGCCTGGTCTTGCGCAGAGAAAGCTTCTTATCTGATGAGATTGAGCTGCAGGAAAACTTTCAAGGCATCCCGCGGTAGTATATTGTTGTTTTTTGTATACAGGAATCCACTAGTATGTGTGTGATTATCTGAGTTGATCCTGCTTTATCGTGATGACTGAGAACATGAAGAGCTTGAAGTGATTGTGAGTAAGGGTTGTCTTTTGTTGAATCAGGTCATTTATGATTTTCTCTTGCTTACGCTTCTCTCGAGAAGCAATCCTGATACAGACTCCCCTAATTACTGCCTAGTTGTTGTTTGATTATTTGAGTGAACATTTCACACGATCCCTTATGCATGGCTCTGTTCTCTGGCTGTGTCTCTCTCTCTCTCAGCTGCGTGGCTTGTTTACATTAGCTTCTTAGCAGATAAGGCACCTCCTGGCAAAACCCCTTTAAACAGACTTCTAACACTATAGTGTGATATTATCAAATCACTACGATAAGTAAAGTGACAATTTAACCACCAAAGTACATTGAGAGCGGCATGTATGAACGGGGCTGTACCAGATATCTGGCGTCTTTTCAGCCCCGTTATCATGGAGCATGCCTTGTTCGATCATTCTTAAATGGCCCGCACGCCATTATCAGGCGCATTAGATGGCGCCCGCGGCACTTTGTAATGCGCCTGGTTTCTGGGGGGCATGTGGGAGGCGTGGCGGACTATAACCGTAGTGAAGCTGTAGATTTATAGCTTCGCTATTGCATTTCTAGGCGCACTACTGCTGGAAATGGTATACCACTTTCAAAGTGGTATACCTGAGCCAGAAATGTCATACTAGCGCTAGAATGAGCCTGATTTATGACCCACTGTAGAGCAGGTTCATAAATCAGGTGCATTCTAGGCCATTATTATGCCCATGAAATTTGGCATTTAAATGGCAAATTTCATACATGCCACCCTAAATGTTTAAGAATCCATGATGCGCACAGAAGAAGAATGTCTATGAATTTAAAAAAAAAATTAATTTTGTTACATAATGTGACCATTTTAGTCTTTTGGTGTATCTTATTTTAGCCAGTAACGGAACTTTTGAGGATCATAAAATAATGAGACAAAAGTAAATAAATTTAGTTAGCAAATTTAATTATTATACAATTGTATACAGAAATTCATTAAGATAATATTAAAATCTGTACATAAAACTTCATATGTAGTAAATCTCTGCATGACTTGGCAAAATGAAAATCCTAAAAAATGTAATCCAGAAATTTCACGCAGCCTGTTCCTAAAACCAAAGCCTTGTGAAAAGTAAGGTAACATTTTGCCAATTATTGTTTGACTACATGAAACTCAGCTCTTGGCTACCTCTCTCTTAAGAAGGACAATAATTCAGAGCCATCTGTTACCTGTTTAATTTTTTAACTGTCTCTCTTTGTTTTAGTTCTTAGTCTTTAAGAAGCGACTGCCACAGCGATAAGCCATCTGCCCTTTCATATCTAGTCCAACTAATAGTGGTAGAAAGCATTATCTTCTCAACACAGGTTTATCAAAATTAAAATTCTATAACTTTGCTGAAAAATAAGACGATACATTAGGCACTTATTGTCAATATCACTCCTTACCTTTAATGGGTGATGCTAATGGGTTCTTTTGGTCACCACTAGAGATGACTTACGGAACCACGCCAGGGAGAGGAGTCTATGGAGCCCCCGGACTTCACCAGAGCCCGCTGCAAAGTGGAATGGACTCGCTGCGAGGGACTCCCAGATTGCTATCCCTGACGTGGATGCTAGCGGTGACAGCGAAGGTACAAACATGGTACAAGAGGAGCAGGCAAGACGTGGTCGGTAGGCAGGCGGAAGAATCAAATCAGGAGAAGAGTGACCATCTAGATTGCCTGGGATTTAAGCGTTGCACAGTTTCGAGGTAGATATGATTCTTATGGTCAGTGAAGATATTCACCGGATGACGATCACCTTTCATAAGATGGCGCCACTCTTCTAACGCCAATTTAATGGCCAGTAATTCTCGAGCAATTCTGCGTGGGAGACGGTTTCTGAAATGAGTGTTTTGTGTGAGAACAGTTTTGGCTCCCATGGAAGAGCCATAATACCTCTTCATCGTAGAAGGGTTTTTCTGGCATACTTAGTTTGGTGCTGTCGCAATATCAGTCGGCCCTTTAATGTAGGTCAGAGGGCTTATTATTGTTTTTCGTAGACCAGAAGTACCCACCCGGCCAGTGCGGGACCAGTGGCACTCTAACAGTATCAACCAACGACCGAGCTGGATAGCACAAAGTTATTCTTTACTTTTCCATATTTCTAGGATAATAACCTGGAATATATTAACATGAGCCCCAATACCAGACTCCAGGGATCCCCTTAACAGTACCTCAGTGCTAATTTGACTAATCTGTCCCCATATTTATCAGAAAGAGTCCGTCTGAATACAACGACAAGTGAAACAAAATGAGTTATCTGAGCCTCCTAAGATTCAAACTACTTGATGGACCTTGGTAGGTTATTATTACTAAAGATCATAGCACCAGTGAGGCACACTTTTAGGCACCCCACACATCAGCATAAAGAGGTCACACAGAGGCAGGCTTTTTATTGTTTAGATTATTTCATACCCTGCCATACATTTAGTAGTCACCTCAGGCCACGCATCTAAAAACACCCAATCACATGACATCACACAAGGACACACTTTTAACCACACCCAAGTACATTACATCACTTCAGGCCACACCGCTAACCATGCCCAAGCATAGAATATCACATCCCAGGCCTCACATCTAAGCCCACTGCCCATCCAAGCATCACCCAATCACTGATCAAGCTCAACTCTTCAGCAGCACTATGTAACCAAACACTTTCAATGGTGCATAAGTTACACTGTCTATAAAAATTTAGTTTTTATTTATATATCATTTATATTATCCAAACATCTTACTCATTTGGCTTCTTTCTCAGAAAAATGTACATGTTTGTAATTACTCTTTTTATTTTTTTCATACAAAGTTACCCAATTTTATAAAACTTATTCAAAGAATGAACAAATGTTTTTCAAATGTCACAGGACTCGGAGATAGTGGATCCATCTGGAACTAAAGCCCTTGCAATGGCGGCTCTTGGCACTCGACAGCAACCGGCATCGAGAGGGGACGCTTGAGTAAGTACACCCTCTGAACGAGTCACGGTTTTCAACAAGACAGCCAGCACGGCTATGAGAGCCGATGGTCTTGCTCGCGAGCGAGGACGAGAGTCTAACAGGTCGCGCACCACACTGATGGAATTGATCTGTCCGGGAGGCATGCCCGCGGTGTAGTGTGTGGTACGAAATCGGCGAGAAGGCCAGGCCTCGTCACGTCGCGGGACAGGCCCAAGGCAATGTCCAGGACAGGACAACCCAGCTAAGGTTACATTGGTCGTTGGACTGGCAGGCCCACAAAAGGTCAGGACTCCCCCGGGCCTCCGGGCAAAGATTCCCCACCCAGACCCATCCCCGTGGTAGAGAGACGGACCCCGCGCCAAAAATGGCTCTCGGCTTTTAACTCAAAGGTAATACGATCAACGAACCTCAGGAAACCTCGCCTTTCTCCAGTAGGCATTGGGCAATACATGGGGCCTCCAGGAATTGACGGGGCCAGGACTTTCCTTAAAATACATCAAGGGCAGCGGCACCCACCGGCCATTCCCAATATACCGGCGACACTGGCCCTTTAAATTTCTAACAGCTGTCGTGCGCCTAAGCGACCTACCGGGAGCCGCCCCTGATAAAGATCGAAGAACGCTAGCACGCGCTCGGGGGACAGGAGATGCCGCCAAGGCCGACCTCGCCAACAAAAAACCACACCGACACCCGGGAACCCCCCGCACCCCCGACGGACAGGTTCATCCGTGAGCAGCGGGAGGAACCTAGGCCCTTCCACGAAGAGCCAGCGCAATATGCTGCCCGTCATTGTGGGCCAGCGCCGTCAGCAGGCTTCCCAACCCGTCACCAACCCCACGGTGCCACAGGCTGGGACACGGCCCACAGTAGGCGCTGCGAACCCGCGGAACAGCGGAGCTTGAGGGTGGCCCACACCGGGGGCACCCGTGTATATCAAATCTGCTCGGGTAGGTGCTTCTAGTTGTTTACAATTTTACAATGGACAATGGTTCGACTTGTCTCACTGTTTTAGTTGTACATCTCTCGCGCTGGATTTGAAGACACCCGAGAATACATCAACCATGGCATAAATATCTATTCAAACACTAAACAACTTTGTGTCCCCCCACACATGTTGGTAGAACCTCACTGCTTACTTTTAATAGTTTAATTTGATATTTTAACACCCTTTTATAAGGTTGGTTAATATCTACAGTTTCACATCTTGACCCCTGTCGTATTTTCATTGTGTTAATAGTGCCCCCCTCCAATTAGAGGTGTGGATTGTCATTGCGCAATTTCTGATACATCTAGGACAATATTATAACATAGAGGGTAACTTATATCATGAATTAGGTAAGAGTACGAGGCTAAGAATTATATCTTGATTACGGATTTGAAGGATAGTGCGAACCTGCTCATCTGAAATCATCTGTACACACAAATCTGATCACATTCTCCCAAATAGGGGTACGCTCGGTAGGGGTTGGTCTTTTTCACTCGTGATTCACGGGAGGAATCGATTTGACTACATCGTAATTTTTTGGGCACATGTTTCCTCTCTTTTTCTGCAGGTTTTCCCTTTGGACTATGTCAAACCTGCATATAAATACACTGTTTTTTACCTTAAAACTTGGTATTCTAAGGGTGGGTCGTCGGGGTCCGTGCTTGATGGGCATTTAGTTTGGGGGTAGGCGTTACATTTTCTTTTTTTTTACCAATGCGTCGGTTAACTTATGGAGGGTGTTTTGTTAGTTGCTGATGGAATCGATCAAGTGGTAGCCACCACCCCGGGCGTACTGTGGTATTTGTTGTCCAAATCCACCAAGGCTGACTCGTATTCCCCCTCCTCTCTAATCTACTACACAAGTCATCTTTGCAACAGACGGTATTTGGTCCCGGCAAACCAAGAGCCAGGTTTACACTACTAATGTTATCAGGTCCACTTATGGCGGGTGGTGATAGGCAGATTTTTTTAGGATGGGAAGGGCCAATATCACATGAGATCTGTCATCATGATAGGTTTTCGCAATGCTGCCGCATCCGGTCTTATTTGGCGGGTCTATGTGTAAAACATCGAGAGGTCAATAGGGATTTTTTAAGAAAGTTTTAATAAAGTTATACAAAATAAAATATCATGTCCCGGTGTCAAACATCTAATTTTTTTTTTATAAAACAGCAACGGTTAAAACAAGATACAGCCCCCCGACTACTACTCAGAATGGGACAAAAGGGTCCATGAAATTCGCTCAATTCTAATCCTAAAAATACATACCCAACAGCAAATCCACTAGAAAAAGAACAGTTTTCCTAGGACACTTCGAAAAGGCTATACAGCTACACCAGAAAGATGCACCCGTCGGTGACTTCTTCATCAAACCATGACACAGAGCCTTTCCCAATGTCAGGAATAGCCTCGGGTCTGCATGCTTGTTGGGCGGATTGGCGCATCATACTCAGTTTTCCTAGATACTGGATTCTCTATTTATAGGATTCAAAATCCAGCGAGAAAAAAACTGGAAAGTCCCAACCTAGGCCATATAGGGTTCCAGGGTCAAAGGGAGCAAATATCTATTCATCAATCACGATGTGTGTACAAATATATGTAATGGCAATTGCAGGCTCTATTTTGCTATATTAATTATTTAGCTAGGACCCTGCAATCCTGTGTACATGAAACGGTAAACTGGTGAACAATACTTTTGTTCTCGGCAATCTACCTAGTAGCCGTGATCCGAGGATGGGTGTTTGGAAATTTAGGTTTGTGGTTCGTGAATTATTAATGCTGGTGGGGCGGACGAGCGCGGCTTGGTTGGGGCAGTGGGGAGGAACGCATGGGGGGGGCGGGGAGATAGAAAAAATAACCGGCAGATAAGGAGCGGCGTTATGATTATAGAAGTCCAGCGGTCGTTGATAGCTCGGTCCTGCCACATATATCCGTAACTGAAGTGTGTAGTGGCCCCCTCTGATTAGTTCCCAAAAGAGACGCGTACAAAATAGTGTAGGGTCCCCAACTGCAATTTGCAGGTTCCGTTGAGCGTGAAGCTTGAGCAAATTTTCGCCATAACTCAATAATATGAAGGCATATCACACTAAGTAACCTCACAAACAATTTTTTCATGTTCCTAGATAGCAGAAACTGAAAATGCCTTTTTCAACTACAATTCCTATGTCCCCTTTGTAGTTTCCTTTTGTTGATAGTTGTGCTACTGATATTGGAATGTGTATGTAATAGTGCTGCCCCCACTCCAGTAGATGCACCTATCGATAGTTTTTTCAATATCCGGTTTTTTTCTGATATCATTGTCTCTCTTCCCAGTGTCAATCCAAAGGCGCAATTTTTTTCATTGCTTCCCCACAGTGCCCACCTGGCTAATTGAACAAGTAACGTCACCAGCTGTCACGGGGAGACTTGCCTGGCCTCTCCCAAGCGCACTTCCATCGGGTAAGGTCTCAGAACTAGCAAGAACACGCAAAAAAAGCCTTGACAATATACGGCGATTAGTCCCAGAGATTCCAGGGCATTGACCTGGATCTACTGGCGGAATACCTGCCTTTGAAAACACTTGACGGGCCATGGGTCCTAGCCCTGGACATAGGAAAACTAACAAATGTCCCACCAGGTCTGGCGTCTGGTTGGCATGATAATGTCATGCTACTTATGTACCATAATTTTTTAGCATTTATGTTGTATACTACTTTGTCTAATATATTGCCCTCCATTTGGCTAGCTTATGACAATGACAACACGTTATTGGTTCGTCTGTCGTTCAAAATGTTGATCATGTTTTAGGACCCAATGTCTGTATATTGATCTTTGCATGCTATTTTTCTTCTATGGATGTATTATAAAATTGGCCTTTTTGTCTGCATATGGCATTATGCGTGTTCAGTTTATTTTGTGTGCTGAGTGGACCTTTGGGAGACAGACGAGTTTTTGTTTGTTATTATTTTTTTGATGGGGGTGGGGATTAAGGAGGGGTGGGCTTGGGGTGAGACTTCTGGTTTTTTCACTTTAATTTCTTAATTTCTTGACTTTCATAGACCAGTGTACTAAAGAAGTTTGGTACGGTACTTTGTATATCCAAAGTTGTCACATTCCCTTGTAATAAAAATATCAACAATCGATCAAATGACAAAATGTTGTAATCCAATACTCCATCTGAAAATGCCACTGATTGCAGAAGACTGGTTATTTGCTTGAAATCTGCAATCAGATTTTGCCAATAGAAGACAATTACTATCCAATGTGTAAGACTTCTCTCAATCCCCATGACCAATAACATAGGACTTCTCCAATGATCCTCCGGAAATGCTGAGGACTTCTTAATCAACGCGTCCTGATTTCTTATAGAGTTCAAATGCTTTACTATGCGACCTTGGAACATACTGTTTTACAAACCTTTGACTTTTGGTCAATGTATGTTATGAATTATTTCACTGCACAACTCTGGAGGCCTGTACTTGGTTAAATATCGCCTTTGTTTAATTTGGCTTTATAGTTCAGTAAGGTATTTTATTTCCATTAGATAGGTTGCGGCATATTAATGACACCGGGCGGTAAATTCTATTTTTCCCCTCAGCGGGCGAAGGCGCCCTGGAATAGATGTCGGGGCTCACGGTGGACTAGATCAGC
Organism: Phyllomedusa bahiana; assembly: GCA_025379985.1. Lineage (NCBI taxonomy): Eukaryota > Metazoa > Chordata > Amphibia > Anura > Hylidae > Phyllomedusa > Phyllomedusa bahiana. Next base: position 53,464 of record JAODAL010014357.1, on the reverse strand, counting down.
CATTACTGTCCACCCAGATTTGAGCTGCGCCGGAAGAAAAAGACTTTATGTTAATCACGGGTTCTTGAAATGGCCCCCTGCAAGGTAAAATGGACCAGCAGGCCTGGTGCATCCTCAATTGCCGGGTCGGTTGCCTGCCTGTTACTCTATGTTCCCTGGTATTTATTGAGCACTGTAGTTAACACAAAAATTATTACAACAAAGCTTGGCAGAGCCATACTCATACGGGAAAAGGTAGGGAAAGAACTCGATAAATATCCATCCCAGAGAGAAATCTATCATTAAAATCCCGTGGGCTGAATGTCATTAGTATTGTGCATGGACGCTATTGGCTGCTGCTACCAGTACTTAAAGTTAAAGTACCTAGGATTTATCCTTTCTCTTGATCAATCTCATCTAACCAGTATACATAACCACCTGCTCATATTTTACTGTCAAATCTGGCTCCTATAACTGTCGAGCGTTTTTTCTACTGCAGGTTTCAAGTGGAATAGAAATATAAATTTCCATTTTATGTGCCCAAATGCTCACCTAGTAGCAGACTCGGACTGGCCCAGAGGGAAGTAGGGGGAAATCCTGGTGGGCCCTGGTACCAATGCGCTGGACCTCCTCCTTTTCAAGCGAGGATGGAAAAGCGCTCCAAAAGAGAGTTATTATAGAGTACAGTAATCGCTCATAGGGATCGAGATGCAAGTGTGTCCTCTTATGCCAGGTTTTCTGCCCAGTCATGTACAGTTAGCTGTATAACATGGGCTCCCAAGACCTGAAATCCCACATGATCGGGCCACACACACCTATGTACCAGTCAATCTACTTACTGTGCGGCACACGGAGTTTCAGTCCCCTTTCACGGAGGTGCAGGCCCTACCACATATCGATTCCTAGAGTTACTGAGAGTGACAACCCCAAAGAAATCAATTCCACGTGGTGGTCCCCACTAGAAAAACAGCAACTCATATGGTGGAACCCCCTAGGAGAAATATTATACAACTGTAGACCACCCGCGGGCACCCCGAAAATAGTAATGCATGTCATTAACCCGTCCCGGGCTCTCCAGACATACCCCTGCACTCGATGATGCGGCCCCCAGGAAACCCCCATGTATGGCCACCCACTGAACTAATCTGTAAGCCCCACTCCTCACCTTTTCAGTTCCCATTCAAACAACACTGAACATCGAATGTCGCACGAGTAACCTGACGGGACCAGGATTAGGCATAACATGGCAAAGACAGACAAGACTCTAGAGAACCAACTCCCCCACAGCTAAGTGTTAGACCCACTTGCCTTCGCAACAAAACCAACTGGCAACGAAGTGATCCATTCACCTAGTTTTTAAAAATGTGACAAAACATGCAACTAACACAAGACAGACAAAAACACAATAATGTATGGTCTTCCAAGGCCATATTACAGGTTCCATACCAGAGACAGCCTACAAAAACAGATAGTAACGGTACCAGGTAGGCAAATAAACAAGAGCAGTCTGAAAGGACAAGGGCTCCAAAAAGACCCCATCAATAAAACTTTCACGGCAAAAATATTATCCCCCCCAAAAGTCGAGGGAATATAAAACATGACACAAGCCAATGTAATAGAAGAAAAAAGTGGTTGTCACTAAAAAGATTGTACGCAATCTCCACGCGTTCAGGGCCTATCAATTTGGACCAGCCCTCACTTGAATTCCCAAAACTATACTACCCACAGCAGAACACCAGCACTAGGCAGGGAACGAATACATGAGGTGCAGTCAACTGAGACCACCGCAGCAATCGTCAATGGAACCATGCTCAGTACCCTAACTCTATCTGCAGCCAGCAACTAGGGCATAGGGGGGGGCAGATCGTAACCACTGACACGGTGTCGGTGCACGAAGAGCTAACCTGGCAATCACAAAACACAACGTACTGGCAATCAGTGTTATGGATTCAACAAATCACATGTCATTTTACAAATTTTATCATACTTCACTGGACACACAAAAATCGAGCAAAAACAGCACCAGTCAAGGCGTGACACCCCCCGGCTGCCGCTACTCACATGGGCACGAAGCGACAACCAACTGACATCGCTATCATCCATCCTGCCTGCAACCACCCCTGAACAGCCATTGTCCATATGGCTACTCCACAACATGGCACCAATCCTAGTACAACAATTCTGTCCTAACATCTGCAAAGGCTACGATATGTGAGCTTGCATTTGCTATATGCCACCAAGTCCCAGCACGATGCTTTTCCCTGAACCTAGTTACTGCTGCACCGTTCATCATACGATGGTCTATTATGTTATATGACGCAACCGCGACGCGCGCCTCGCTTCTCTGTTAAAAATACATATCAAAATAATTGGATTTATCCTGCGACACCCCATATACATACCCTGCACCATGCCGGCATGCATCAAATTTACACTTTCAACCTGTTTCTGCAACCAACCCCCTTCTTTAACTCTTCATACATTTTTCTTTTCCTTAAGGGGCTTGTTTCACACATGCAGTTTTTGTGATTCAGTTTTAAAGGGATAAGTTTTACGGATCCGACACACCACATATTAGGAAACTCTAACTTTTGTATCAGTGTGCACTGAACATTAGAGTTCAATGGCATAAAGAGCATCGCTGTTACCACGGACACCCAGAGCGCCTCCAAGAAGATGCGATTTTAGAGGGACTAATAAATAGGATATACATCACTAAGAAAAATCCCTCGCAGAGCATCGCATTTTCGCATTCACACGCTTTTAAGATTGACATCCCGTGTCATTTCTTATTGAGCCGTTATACGCCTAAACGTGGCAAAAGCCCATAGGACGATAATGGAGTCCGCTTTTGGCACTGTCAACAAAAGCGCTCCCACACTCCCACTGGGATACGTATCACAGACTGCGCTTCTCTGCATCCTCGCGACCAACGCGGATGCGAAAAGCGAAAAGCGCCACCCACGTGAGCGAGGTGGAAGGGCCCGATCGCTGAAAGAGCCCGAGCCAGGCCCGGACCACAGCAACCTGTGCCAGGTGGCCTCCGGCCATGGCCCCTGGAACCCCCTCCCCACCACACCCTCAGCGCCAAGGCTGGCCTTTATAACTTATATCCTCTACACCCCCCACATCACCACCGCCGGCACACGGGCCCACACACCCCACCACCCCCCCCCCCAGCGCCCCAAGGTGGCCTCACACCGCACCAGGCCGCCAGGAAGAGCGGTGGAAGCGGCAGGCAGGCGCTGAAGCGGGCCGGAGAAGTGACCACAGACAGCCCACGCGCCGAACCGGGACTCCACAAACGCGACCAGCGGGCACCTCGGTGCCAACCGTCTACTCCAGAGCGAGGCTGCACCCTGTCCACACACACCCAAACCAAACACGGCGCACAACCGCGGTAAATATGGTCAGTGAAAGGTGCGGTTCGAGATTTGCAAAAATGGTGGAGATCCTGAGGGCCCCGCCACCCCACACACACCCGGAGATTCTTTGAAATGGATCCGTGCGGGGGAGGAGAAACTTTTGAATGGACGGTGCCACGGGGGAGGAGAACTTTGAATGGTTGGTGTCGGGGAGAGGAGAAAAAGAACTTTGAAATGGAGGTGGGGGAGGAGAACTTTGAATGGAGGTGCCAGGGGAGAGAACTTTGATGGAGGTGACGGCGGGAGGAGAACTTTGAATGGAGGGTGTCTGGAGGGAAGGAGAACTTTGATTGGACGGTGAGCGGGGGAGGAGAGAGGGAAGAGAGGTGGCTGGGTGACCGACGCCAGAAATCGCACCGGAGAGATGCGTAAATACGCAATAGAAAAAAAGCATTCAAAAACGGGACCAAATAAAGTAAACACAACTTGCTGCGTTTTGCGGATATCAGCTTTCCAGGATGCGCTTTTTCAAGTGCCAATAACGGATCCGGTAAAAAGGATCCAAACCGCCGTGGAACACAGCCTGTAGACAATGGAGGTTTGATTCTCACGGTCATTACTAACTTATTCCTACCTTTTTGATTAGGTTTTATTTATATTGTCAGCTATTTACAATACAGGGGTTTTTTTTACAATATCAGGAAAAATGGTAAAAAGAAGTCTGATTTTCACATTTTTTAAATTTATTATTTTTTTGCTGCAAAAGTAGTGCTAAATAAGTTTGTCTTATAATTATAAATGTAAAAAATGAAGAAGTTACACATAATTGGTATTGTTGCATCTGTAAAAGTCCGATCTATTAAAATATAACATCATTTATCCCATACATTGAACACTGTAGAAACAAAGGGCGACATGTATGATCGGGAGTTACGCCTGTTTTCTGGCGAAAACGGCGCCTCACCGTCTCAAATCCCCTGTCGGACGCAGGGATGCGATCCGTTAGGCACGCCTTAGCCAATTTCATGATTAGCGCCTCACTGAAGGGGCGTGTAATGGGCGCGGTGTGGGGCGTTCTGGGGGGGGACGCGGGCCCGCGTTATAAAAACTCCAGAGGAATGTACCGATAGACGAGTCGGCAAAGGCGAGCGCATTGCAGCGCTCGGCAGCTCCGACAGGCAGACCTAGTGATTCTGGTCTACGAGCCGTTGAGGAGGCGAAAGTGAGCGGAGAAACGGACATGAGTGGAAATCATATAGAAGATCGAAAAGAAATCCATACTCAGATCTCAGGCTCCGAGAGTATGCGAGCTATTAATTAACAAAAAAAAAAATTTTTATTACGTGTAAAACATTATCAGAAATAAAGGTGCTCAAACTTCTAAAAAAAAAAAACATAAAAAAAATCACTTTCCAACAATTTCTAGAACGGCGATACATCAGGATTTAGGATCTTGGAAAGTGCCGGGAAAAATACAGTAATTCATCAATTCTCGTAAGCACTTCTCATTCGGTCGGCAGAAAACAGCCAATTAGAAAAGGAGTGATCAGTGACCATTAAAACCTATGGAGAAGTATTGACCAATCAAATTCAAAGCGGGAACGGTTCAAAACTTACGTGAAAAGCGCAGAAAGAGCTGGAATGGTGAGTAGCAGGGGCCTTGGCTATCTCGGCAAATCAGTGAGCGAGCTACTTCGTCACCATTTTAGTCAATGGAGAGATCGGGGCAATGAAAATCTCGGCTATCAGCGCCGATGCGGCATGGGAGTACGAATTAAAAAAAAAATTTTTTATTTGGCGTAAATATTATCTGTAAAAGAGCTGGAAACCTTCCTATAAACATAAATCAAATCAAATCCATAACAACGCGTTTGTCGCCGAGACCAGCGCTACATCACGGAATTGGAGATATAGAGAAGTTTGCAGGGATATACAGTAATTTCAATGCTGTAAGCTCTTCTCATTGGTCGGCAAAAAACCAGCAATCAGAATAGGAGCGACAGTGACCCTTTATAACTATGAGATTTATTGCAACCAATCAAATGAAAAGGCGGGGAACAGTTCAAAAATACAGGTAAAATAGGGCAGAACAGAGCACGATTGGTTGAGACCAGGCGGCAGATTATGAATCCACCATCTATGTAGTGCGTGTATTTTGAGTGGAGAAAGAAGGGCACGATAGAAGGGCACCTAAAATTTATTAGTGTCTATGGGAAAAATATTCTTGTTTCTGTGGACTTGGTTGGGTGGGAAGGGGGGCTCGTCTAGATTAGCCAATCAGCGGGCTGAGCTACTTATTCTATAGAGTTCTATGGGGAAAGAAATGCAGGAGACGACGCTCTGTTTGTGATTTGGCTAAGTTAAAAGAGGCGCGGTTATTTTGGATCATTGGGAAGAGCGAGCAGACGCTCTTATGGGTTTGCTAAAGCACATCTGTAATAAAACTGTACATGCCGAAATCAAATGATACTACTCCGAAGTTGTACCGATCTGTATATAAAAGAAAACATAATATGGGGGAGGATAACGAAAAAAATTATTAATTCAATATATTGATTTATATTTCTTTATTTTTCGTTAGCACTGATCAATATGTATGGTTGTAACGAAAAAATAAAGAAATAAAAATGGAATTCTATTGAATTAATAATTTTTTTTTCGTTACCCCATATTATTGTTCATTTTATATACATATCGGGAAAAAACTCTCGTGAGTATTATTATTTTATTTTTGGGCATGTACAGTTTTATTACAGATTGCATTAGAAAACCCAATAAGGGAGCGTAGCTCACTTCCCATTGGTCCTTCCCAAATAAACCGCGCCTCTTTTTAACTTAGCCAATCACAAACAGAGCTCGCTCTGCATTTCTTTTCCCCATAGAACTCTATGAGATAAGTAGATCACCTGCCTGATTGGCTAAGCTGGCGAGCCCCCTTCCCCCAAACAATCACCCAGTACTAGACTCACTTTCCCATAGACAAGTCTAACTTTTAGGCGCCTTCTACTCGCGCACTTCCTTTCTCCACTCAAATAGACGCCACTTCATATGATTGGTGGATTCTTTTCTGCCGCCTGGTCTCAACCAATCGCTCTTTTCTGCCTTTTTTATCGGTATTTTGAAACTCGTCGCTTTTCATTTGGATTGGTCCATACTTTCCAGGGTTATAATGATTCCCTGTCGTCTATTCTGAGTGGATGGTTTTTGCCGACAATGAGAAGAGCTTAAAGAATTTGAATTATGTATTTCACTGGCAATTATCATATCCAATTCCTGATTGTTAGCGCCTCAGGTCTTAGGCATAACAAACGCATTGTTAGGGATTGATTGATTTATGTTTATTAGAAGGTTTCAAGCCTCTTTTTCAGATTAATATTTTACACCTAATAAAAATGATTTTTTTTTATCATACTCCTTGCCGCACGGAGCTGAGAGCCGAGATTTCATTCCCTCGATCTCCTCTATACTACAATGGGACAAGTTAGCTCGTGCTCTGATTGGGCCGGGATACACCCAAGCTCCAACGCTAGCTCAACCAATCAGCTCTTTTCTGCATTTTTACTGTATTTTGAAACTGTCCCGCCTTTGAATTTCATTAGGTCAATACTTCTCCAAAGCTTATATTGGGTCCCTGTCCACACCTATTCTGATTGGCCAGCCAGGATGTGCCCAAGCCATGCTTAGCTCAACCAATAAGATCTTTCTGCATTTTTACTGTATTTTTGAACTGTCCCGCTTTGAATTTGATTGGTCAAGATACTTCTCATAGGTTTTAATGGTTCACTGTCGCTCGCTCCTATTCTGATGTGGTTTCTGCGACCAATGAGAATAGCTTACAGATTTGAATTACTGTATTTTCCCGGAAAATTTCCAATATCCAAATTCCTGATGTAGCGCCGCTTCTTGATTTTTTGTTAGTGATTTTATTTATTTATTTTTTTAGTAGGTTTGAGCTCTTTTTCAGATAATCGCTTTACACGTTAATAAAGCAATTTTTTGATTTCATACCTCCATGCCCGAACGGACATGGCTTTAATGAATTTCTTGCTCATTTCCAGCCATGTATTGTTTCGGAATACATGTGAGGCCGCGTCCGCACCTGCGCACTAACGTCCTCACTCGACGCCCCACACAACTGGCCGAGGCGCGGTGGACTTTCTCACCGCTTGTATGAGCGCACCTCCTCAGACGGCGAATATTAGGCGCAGTCTCTTCTGCGACTAAGTCCCCGCACTGCGCCTCACACACTGGCGAAGCGCGTTGGACTTTAAACCGCATGTATGAGCGCACCTCGGGCGCCGACATACATGAGGCGCAATATTTCACCAGAAACTGGCCGAAAACGTTGCGCTCCGAAAAAACCGGGCGGCGAGCGTCGAGAATTCATACATGTCGCCCAAAATATCCAAACAAAAACTTTGTGGGGGTTTTTTGGTCATTTCTCGTCCACTAGAAACTGGAATAAGAAGTGATCAAAAGATTGCATGTACTGTATCCCAAAACAGTACCAATAAAAACTACACTTCAGCCTGCAAAAAATTCTCCGTCACTCAGTTCCATAAGTGGAAAAAAAAAGCTATTCGTTGCAGAGAATGACACTGCAGCGCCAATAGAGAATGTATCGCTAAAACATAACGAAAACCTTACATATTTGGTATTGCCGGAAACGTACTACCCTACCGAATACATATAACACATTATTTATACCAAAGAGTGAATGCACCACAAACATGGTGCACGTACATTTTTTTTAATTTCACCCCATTTAGATTTTTTTTTTAAATTTCCCAGTAAAATCTATGGTATAGTCAATAGCACCTTTAAAAAGTACATCCTATCACGCAAAATAAGACCTCATATGTATATGTAGATGGAAAAATCAAAAGTTATGGCTCTTGGAAAAAGGAGAGGAAAAAAACGGAGAGCCAGAAAATGAGGACCGGCTGTCAGGAAGAGGTTAAGATCATGCCATTGCTATTGATGTAATTTACAAAAGAACTAAGGGCCACATGTATGAAAACTATCTAGGTCTAAAACTCACTTTGTTGCCCACAGCAACTAATCATATAGTGCTCTGGACAAATAAAAGGGGCGCTCTGATTGGTTGCAATGGGCAACCAAGTGAATTTTAGACCTGGACTGTTTTCATACATGTGGCCCTAATTCAATAGGGCCATCCAATATCAGGAGGAGGTAATCCATGTAACAACTACACTCACCGGCCACTTTATTAGGTACACCTGTCCAACTGCTCGTTAACACTTAATTTCTAATCAGCCAATCACATGGCGGCAACTCAGTGCATTTAGGCATGTAGACATGGTCAAGACAATCTCCTGCAGTTCAAACCGAGCATCAGTATGGGGAAGAAAGGTGATTTGAGTGCCTTTGAACGTGGCATGGTTGTTGGTGCCAGAAGGGCTGGTCTGAGTATTTCAGAAACTGCTGATCTCCTGGGATTTTCACGCACAACCATCACTAGGGTTTACAGAGAATGGTCCGAAAAAGAAAAAACATCCAGTGAGCGGCAGTCCTGTGGGCGGAAATGCCTTGTTGATGCCAGAGGTCAAAGGAGAATGGGCAGACTGGTTCGAGCTGATAGAAAGGCAACAGTGACTCAAATAGCCACCCGTTACAACCAAGGTAGGCAGAAGAGCATCTCTGAACGCACAGTACGGCGAACTTTGAGGCAGATGGGCTACAGCAGCAGAAGACCACACCGGGGGCCACTCCTTTCAGCTAAGAACAGGAAACTGAGGCTCCAATTTGCCCAAGCTCATCGAAATTGGACAGTAGAAAATTGGAAAAATGTTGCCTGGTCTGATGAGTCTCGATTTCTGCTGCGACATTCGGATGGTAGGGTCAGAATTTGGCGTCAACAACATGAAAGCATGGATCCATCCTGCCTTGTAAACCAACGGTTCAGGCTGGTGGTGGTTGGTTTTCATGGTGTGGGGAATATTTTCTGGCACTACTTTGGGCCCCTTGGTACCAATTGAGCATCGTTGCAACACCTTGTTGAATCTATGCCACGAAGAATTGAGGCAGTTCTGAAGGCAAAAGGGGGTCCAACCCGTTACTAGCATGGTGTACCTAATAAAGTGGCCGGTGAGTGTATATCACCTGACATTGGTGGCATAAGATTTGTTAGCTGAAAACAAAAATATCTCCTCCCAATTTTGCCTTTATTAAAGCTCCACTCTGCTGAAGAAAGAAGGAACCATCAAATATAAAGTAACTGTGATGAAGTAGCAATTCAATCATGATCAAAAACTCCTTGATACAATTGGGATATGAACTACATTTACTCAAATACTGTATGCAGTAAGTAAGTTCAAGGGTTGCTCTTGTGAGATAGATGGATATAACCCTATAACATTACATGACAGCCATCTGTATCCATCCAACCACTGAACATTCTCAAGACTACAAATAAAATGTTTTGTGTAAAAAACTGGTAATTTTGGGGCGTGGTCTGCCATGGCTGCGTGAAGAAGCTTTTCTCCTGAGATCCTCTGCACCCTCCAGAGAATCCACAGCCATCAGCCTCATAATCATGGGCAAAGCATCTAAAAAGACAAAGACCGGCCCTGCAACAGCTGCTGAACCTGCCCAGAGGGTCATTGGCCATTATTTTGGGCGTTTTGCAGCCCTTATGCCTCCTGAGGACTCGGGGGAGCGTGGGTCCCAAGATGACCACCCGGCCCTTCCAGCAGCCGTGATCCACGACAGTGTGCCTGACATCAAAGAGATGCCTTCTACCCGCTCGGCCCGCAAGAAACGGGACGCCCTGCTCTCCAGCTCTTTACCGGCGGCTTCAGCTGATGCGGGACGTCCAGATGCCGACTGCACTGCCCGAGACATGCGCTCTCCGGACGCGGCCTGCGTCTCTGCCAGCCTGGACCAGAGACCGGCGCCTGTTCTCACCGTGGCCTCTCCTTCCAGGACTTCGCTGAGCGGATCTACTGCACGCAATGTCCCAGGTACTCTGCTGGCCCCGGTGCCTGCTGCGGCTCAGTGTGAGTCAGCGGGGCACAGGCCGGTGACGCATCCTGTGCAGGTAGACGGACTTCCGGGCGCTGCGGCTCCGACGGGGATGCGACTGCAAGCGGAGCCCTGTGCAGTGCGGGACGGGCTCAATGAGGACTCTGAGCTCACTCCCAGCTCCTCTCCCCCTACACCCTCGCCAGGGGACTTGTCTGGGCTACATGGCAATGACTCTGGGGTCCATACCCCCATGACCCTGCAGCCACCTGGACCTCCCACCTCCTGTGGGGGGCCCATTCAGCTCCAGTCTCCAGCTCTGGACTCTCAATCCTTCATGGGGAGTGGACCCCCTAATACAGGGGCCCCTGCAACCTCAGCAAGCCCCTTGGCCCCCAGGTTGGGGTCCCCAGACTGGACTACCCCTGCCTTAGGCACATTAAGCGGCCTAATTACCAGCCTGGGCCAGGAGTCAGCCTGCTGCTCCCCAGCGTGGTCCACGGGCTCATCATGGGGCGAAGACTTCTACTGGGGCCATCCCAGGGGCCCTTCAGGAGCACAGTCCTCTGCACCAGCTGTGCCCACCGCATCTGTGCCCAGTGGTTTTACACATGCCAGCTGTCTCTCCTTCCCTGGCCAACGCTAGCCTGCATCTTTGCCCGGATGCCACCTCCTTTACCCCCAGATCTAAGGCCCGGGGGCCCTCCACTTCTTCCTCAGGAGGTGCATCTGTTCATTCTATGTTAAGAGAGGGGGCTGAGATGTCGCCATCAGCCGCAGTGTGCCGGCCAATAACTCTGGCGGACCTCCAACTTACACAGAACCTCCCCACTAGGCAGGATATATCCTCCATGGAGAAACGGCTTTTGAACGAGTTTGCTCAATTCCGCTCTGAACTGTCATCTGTGTCCGCGAGGGTGGATGGCCTACAGCAAGCTCAGGACTCCTCCTCCGCCTCTCTCTCTGCACTGCAAAGTGTAGTGCAGCAACATTCATCTCAACTATTTGCCCTCCAGCAGCATCTGGATGATGTAGAAAACAGAGGGAGGAGGAATAATCTTAGGATCCGGGGGCTTCCAGAATTGGTGCCTGCCTCTGAGCTATACTCTACCGTATCTCAAGTCTTCAACAACATTCTGGACCGCGACCCGAATACCTACATAGAGATGGACCGAGTCCATAGAGCCCTGCGACCTCATAGCAAGGATATTCAGCACCCTAGGGATGTAGTCTTCCGGGTCCATTTTTATGTCCTTAAAGAGGACCTATCACCAGTGACGGAACCATTTTGAAAACAGCTGACGGGAGCAGCCATCTTGTGGATGGCAGTTAAACAGGCTGTCATATAGGCCACGCCCCTAATTCCAAGCCTGTATGCGCCAGGATTCCAAGTTTGTATGCACTGCAGTTAAGCTATGTTCACACGGCTAAGTTTGGGACGTATTTCGGTCCGTAATTACGCGCCGAAGTGCGCCACTTACGGGCCGAAAACGTCCCATTCATTACGGTAATTCACAGTTCTCATAGAGAACTATGGATTACGTCTCCTCTCCCCGCCCGGCGAATCCGCCGAGCGGGGAGATAATTCACCTGTCACTTTCTAGCGGCGGATCCGCGCCGCTAGCCGTGCTAGTCAATGGGCCGGCGCAGTGCCGGCCCCCTGCTCCCACCCCCGCTCCCGCCCCGCCCCGCCCACCGGCGTAATTGCGGGGCGTAATTACGGCCCGCAAATACACCGTGTGAACATAGCCTTAGTCTGCTTCTCAGCTCCCTGATGCAAAATCAAATCAGATTCTGAATCAAAAGAAGCCATTTAAATTTTTTCACATTGAACATTTGAAATATTAGGAAAAAATTAAAGGGTTTTTCTTATTTATGTGTGTCTGTATAAATATCCAGCTACCTACATGTGTGTATATTTATCTACTGTCTCTCTGGAGATGTGATAAGAGTATGCTGCAGATAAGTTAAAAATAAAATAAAAGCTATAACAGCATACTTTAATTAATATGCTAGGAGACATTAAAATGCCCCTTGATTGCCAAAAAAAACCCTAAATCACATTGTATGTCTTATATGATTCTGGTGATACCAAATTTGTATAGGCTTTGTTGTGTTTTTGAGAAAATTCAGTTTTTTACATTATTTGTAGAACTGCCAGCAACTTTTTTGTTCTACCACCTATGGACCTGAGTAATGGTGCAATTTTTTTTTTTTTGTTTAACCCCCTTCACACATTTGGATGCCCCCCGTACATCGAAATAGTGTGAAGGGTGTATGGGGCAGGCAGCGGGCAGGTTGCTCCATAAAGCGGTGACCGTCAGCTGTTTTACATCCCCGCAATGTGTATTAAATTTTATATTATATATATATATATATATTATATCATACATGCCAACTCTCCGTTTTTGGCGGGGGGGGGGTCCCGCATTTTGGGGGCCCCCCCCCCCGCCCTCCCGGGAGAGTGGCATTCCTTCCGCCGCCAGCAGGCGGCGGGGGTTCTTTAAATGGCCGCGGTGACAGAGTAGCGCTAGGCGCTACTCTGGCGACGCCGGGCCGCTCCGACAGGCGGTTAAAGCGGCCGCAGCGCCCGCTCACCCGGCCGGAGTCTCATGTGCAGGAGGAGGCAGGAAGGATCGCTCCTCCTCCCTTCTCCCCTGTATGTCCCGGTGCCGGTGCACGCCGTAACTACAGGTCAGCGTCGCAGGGGAAGTGACGCGGCGCACTCACTTCCCTGAGGAGGGTCGTCCCGGAGCGGCCACGCTGCAGGAAACCTGGTGAGGTGAGTGACTTTTATTATTTTATTTTTATTAGCTATAAGGGGGATCTAACCCGGCTAAAAAAAAGGGGGCAATACCTGGCTACTAAAGGGGGCAAAACCTGGCTACTAAAGGGGGCAATACCTGGTACTAAAGGGGCAATACCTGGCTAATAAAGGGGCAATACCTGGCTATAAAAGGGGCAATACTGGCTACTAAAGGGGGCAATACCTGGCTACTAAAGGGGCAATACCTGGCTACTAAAGGGGGCAACTAAAGGGGCAATACCTGGCTACTAAAGGGGGCAATACCTGGCTACTAAAGGGGCCCAATACCTGGCTACTAAAGGGGGCAATACCTGGCTACTAAAAGGGGGCAATACCTGGCTACTAAAGGGGGAAATTCCTGGCTACTAAAGGGGGCAATAACCCGACTACTAAAAGGGTGCAATACCTGGCTAACAAAGGGGGCATCTACCTGGTTTAACAGGGGGGCATCTACTTGGCTACAAGGGGGGCATCTACCTTTCCTGTAAGGGGCATACCTGGTTATGGGGGCTCTACCTGGCTATAAGGGCAAAGTACCTGGCTTTCTTCCAAAGCCGTTCTGCAGTTAGGCGGAGTGGGTGGGCTTTTTGAAGGGGCGTGGCACACCAGCAAGATGGGCGTGTACATGCAAAAAATTGTGCCGCGCCGTGCTACGCGAGACGCCCTCTTCAATCTCCTGCATTTTCATTTTCAAAAGTTGGCAACTATGATATATATATATAATATATATATATATATATATATATATATATATAATATATAATATATTACACACATATTAGTTGTAGATATTTGAAAAAAATGACAGTAGTGTCCCTTTATTTACTTGTTTAGCCCACAGTAATTATAGATATTTGTCTTGGGTCTTTTATGACCCTGGTAATAGAACCTCTACAGGAGCTTATATGACTGCTATAGGGGCTAATTATGACCCCATACAGAAGTCATATCAGCCCCCATAGAGGTGATATTACTGGTGTAACTATAGAGGCTAAATCTACTAAGGCTAGTAAATGATCTGTATGGACAGCATGGTGTGTGTGTGTGTGTGTGTGTGTGTGTGTGTGGTGGGTGTGTGTGTGTGTGTGTGTGTGTGGCTCAGCCCTCCCCTCATCAGCGGGGTGCAGCATTTCAGGAGCCAGTGCTCCAGTTCACAGGTTATAAGGGCAGCGCTGAGCCTCCTTGTGTGTGCTCAGTGCTGCACAGCTCAGTAGTGTCGGGGCAAACTGCAAACAGAAGCTGTAGCAGAAGCCCCTGTGGGTGGATGCACGGAGCCCCTGTGCATGAGCATACTGCTGCAAACTCCAGCCCCTTGCCCTTCCAGCAGCACTGGCTGCTGCTCAGCATACCAAGAGCTGCCTGAAAACTCGCACAAACTGCTCTTCCATGATGCTATGCATCATGGGAGAGTGATGTAAGCACAGCAGTGCATGCTGGGAGCTTATGTGTGACTGCCTCGTGACTTCGTTCTCAAGTCGGCTCAGTAGCACTGGTCATGTGACCCAAACGGATTTTTTTTTTACATTTAGGTTGTGCATTTTTAATAGGTTATATTTTAAGAAGTGCTTATTTTTACATTTGCTTTTGAAAGCAAGTGTGAAAATTTTAGTGATAGGTACTCTTTAAAGAGCAAATCCTTCAGAGGGCTCGCTCTCACCGTTCCTTGACTACCAAGATATCATTTAAGATTTCCCGGATTTTGTCTGTCATACCCTGGCACAGCGAGTATGCTAAAACCCTTTAACCCCTGAAGGAGAGAAACATCCCCTTACAGATGGGGGTTCCCTTTTGCGCTTTTTGTAGCCGGTCTGGGCGCCCCAAACCCCTTTGGCACTCTGGAGGACTTACCATTTTTGTGCGGGATTTACAATTTCCCCTGGTCTCACTGGGGACTCCCCCTCCTTCCCCTGCGATGGGGGGGGGGGGGGGGGGGGGGGAGAGGTGGGCCCGGGGGTGGCTCTCCCCCTCCTTGTCCGGATGCCCAGGGCCTTCTGTCCAAAGGGCCCCGCTCTAAAGGTCCCCACACATTCCAGTGTAAGACTAAAATCTGCAATTCCTCCTCATATCTTTTTTGTCTGGTTATTTGGCTAATGTCATGTAGGGGGCCCCTTTCCCTGAGTGCTTTGCTCTTATGGTTCCGCCCAGTTACGTGACCCCATTCCCCTAAAATTAAGCTGCGGGTTTTACCCTCGCTCTTCTCCCCTATCTAATATTTTGGGTTCTTTATAAGCCTGATCATTTACCCCTTTGGGGGAGCTTTTTTTTTTTTTTGGCATGCTGTCAACGACCCCCTTAAATAGGGTTTGGACTGTTTTGGTCAAGGGGCCACCTGGTTTTCCCGGGTTTTTAAAAGAAGTTTGTAGTTTTTTTATGCGGGGTTTTTTTTTTTTTCCTGTGTTTTTTTACTTTGCCCCCCCCCCTCCCTTTTTCTTTTTGTCCTTCCCCTTTTTCCCTTTCCCACCCCTTCCCGCGGATTTTTGAGACACGCGCATTATAAATCCTCTCAAGTAAATGGAGATCAAAAAGTTAGTATCCTTAAATCCCAAGGGCCTCAACATGCCTAGGAAACTTTCTAAAAACTGTACATTTTCACCAACAAAAACCCCAAATCGTGTGCTTTCAGGAACACATTTTAAAAAAACCTGCCCCTTTAATAAAAGGACAGAATTTCCCCCTGGGGGATTTTTGAAAACTGCCCCTATTTCAAGCAGGGGGTGGCCTCCCCATCCTTAAGCCCCTGGCTCACGGGGTTATAAAACTCATCTCTGTGCAGGGGCCAGATATCTCTTTTTAATCCTTAATATTAAGGGGGCATGATTTCCGATTGTCAACTTTTGCTCCAAACCCATGGCAGGGGGTTTTTTTTCTGAAGGCCCCTAGATGCTTACACTCCGGGCTGGGGCACCGTTTTTTTGGGGGGACTTTAACCTACCCTCGACCCGACTCTTGAAATTCGCCCGGGTGGTTCCATAGCATACTCCGCTATTTAAAAAATTTAAAAGAAACCCCTTCTCCAATTTCATTTGGGAAAGGGGATGGCGGCTTCAGCTCCGTCTGATAGGGACTATAGTTTTTTTTCGCAGCGCCATAATAATATAGTGGGATCAATTTTTCTGCTTCGCATAGGGCCCTCCCGTGGCTGCAGTTTTCTCGATAGGAACGTTTATGGTGGGACCTGGGCCGATTTTTGTCTCTTTACATGTCCCTTTCTTCTCCGCTAAGCCAGCCCCTGGAGACTCAATGAGCCCCGCTGCGGGACTTGCTTTTTTGGGTGGAGCTCAAAGCGATTTTTTGGCATTTGGGTTGGATCATGCTGATATCCCATTCACCCTTTTTAAATGGGGGCACTAAAAATGTGTTTTTCGTGGAATTTTGATAAAGCTTTGGGAGTCCCCTTAAAAAAAAGAGATCGACCCCCGGTTCGCTGCGGCGTGCATAAGGGTAACCCTGTTTGGGCTCTTCCAAAAAAACAAGCCCTCTCCGCTAAAGTGCTGCAGGATTTTACTGCGGCCCGGTTGGAGGTCCGTTTTTTGTTTGAGGCCCCCCTGGGGCAACCCTTGCAGCAGGATGTAGCAGGTTTAGAATTGGCAACAAGAGCGTCGACTTTGGCGAGAGCCAAAGGGAATAGGGCACCCGATCCTTTGTTCCCAGTTTAAAAAAAAAGCGGGTAATCTTGTGCACTCCACCCGGATCGCGGTGAATTTAGTATTCTATTCAAAGCCGTTTAAACCTTCCAGAGGCCGACCATTTTTTTTTCCTCAGGCGGGGCCCCCTCCCCTTTTCCGGCCAAACGGTTGAGGCACCCAAGAAGGGGTACCTTTATCGAAGGAAGTTGGAGTCATTTTGGGGGGATCCCCCTAGGGGAAAAAGCCCGGGTGAGGGCTTTACTGGTAAATTTTTTCCCCAGATTATGCCCCCCGCCTTTCCCTTTTCTTCTGGATCCCTTTAACATTGTTTCTGCGTCTTTGCCTTTTCGGGAGAGGCCTCGCGGGCCCACATCACAGTTTTGCCCAAACCAGGCAAAAACCCAGGTTTTAGCGCTACAACCGATCTCCCTCTTCAAAAAGTGGACCTTAAAATCTATGCCAAGCCTAGCGAATCGCGTCAAACCCCCCTTTTGCCCCCCCTGATCCTCCCGACCAGTGGGGTTTACCCCAGGGGTGAGGGCCCGGGGCAATACCCTTGGGAAAAAATTTGGGTTCATTCAAAAATTTCTAAAAACTGGGGTGCTTACTGATGTCCCGTCCCTTTAAAAAATTTGATGGTTTTTGGGGCTTACTGACCGTACCCTCAACATATGGGGCTCGGACCCATTTTTACCACTAAAAAACTTGGGCCCTTTTTCAAAACCCCTTTGCAAAAATTAAAATCAACGGTGCACTATCAACCCCTGGAAATACGCAATGGACCGGCAGGGTTGCCCCTTGTCGCCTTTACTAACATTTGTCATGGGCACCTACTGGCGCATGGATCCAAACCCCGGGCATCAAAGGGGATAACGACGGAGGGAGGGTTTAAATGCCGGTTTTGCAGAGATTTTTGATCTTTTGACGGACCCTTTTTTAAACTCTTCCCCCCTTTGATGTCTGGCGGTAAATTTAGCCCCTGGTCCAAATAAAAATTAATTACAAAATCTGAATCCTGAATATTCCCTTTTCGGGTCCTCCCATATCATTTAAAATTTAAATTCTTTTCTCCTGGCCTGGGGGGGGGATTATTTGGGGATAAATACCAAGGAACCGGCTCAACTTTACGAATGTATTTTCCTCTTTTCCTGCAATGTTTTCACGATTTTAGGGGGCTGGGGGGCAGGGTGGCCCGGGTCGTAGAGCAAGCATTATTAAAAAATCCATCTCCCGAAACTGCATATCTCTTTAAACGGTGCCGATTCCCCCCCTCCCCCTTCTGGGGGGACTCCTCGAAGTTTTTTTGAGTTTCCCTTTTGGGCTGCCGCCCCCCCCGGCTCAAAAAGGGGTATAAGTCCAGGCCCCAAGACGGGGGGGGAGTGGGTTCCTGTTGCAAGGGGGATTACCTAGCCAAGCAAGCCAGGTTTTTTGGGTTTGATCCATAGCCCCAGGGTAAACTTGGGGACATATTGCCAGACAGTCTCTCCCCCGGGTATACTCTCTTTTGGCCCAGAACCTTCACTCGAGACCCCAAAATTTGTCCTTCGTGCTGCCCATACTTACCCTATACGAAGTCCAAGTCCCCCGGGACCCCCATTAGATTAAAGGGTCCCCCGTTTCCATTTTGGATAACCATTTATTTCCTCCAGACCTTGGGGAGGTCTTTCCTGGGGAGTTTAAGTCTCGCCCCCCCCTCGCCGTACAGGACAGGGCCCGGGGGCCCCTGAAACCCCCTTTTTGGGTTTTCCCAGGGGCTTCCTCTTCTCCAGGTACCATTTGAATACTTGAGTTTGGGCACTTTCACGTTTAGAGACTTTGTGTGCTTCGCTCCCCCGGATTTTTAAACTCCTTTATCTATCGTGGGTGATCTCCTCCCTCTTGTCAAGATCTCCCTCTTACGAAGGCTGGGAGAAAGAGCTAGGAGGGTTTTACTGTTGAACAAAGGAGAAAGTGCTTTTATCTCACACAAAAAATCGTGATACCGCAAAGGCAGGAAAAAAGCTTTAAGAACTCTCCGGGGTTAGGTTGCCGATTGCTTCATAAGTGGTACCCCTGTCCCCCGACACTGTGGGGGTGCAATCAGGGGGCGGGGGCTATTCCCCATATTGGGGGGTTGCCGGGTTTTCAGCCCTTTTGGAAAAGGGTCCCTTTACTATCTCGGGGTTTTGGGAGTTTTCCTCCCGGGCCGCCCAGAAGCGGGGCCCAACCCCCTTTTTCGCAATCCTCCTATAAAAAATCTTTGATAAGACATCTTCTACAGGCAGCAAAGACGGTAATCCCCCGTCGCTGGCGTCAATCCGTTCCTCCATCCATGGCTGATTGGGTGGAGGAGGTATCCTCTACTTATTGTATGGAGGCGATGATCGCCCACTCCCCCGAGGAGGCGCTTAAAGTACTGCACACTTGGAGGCCGTGGACCCAGTATCAGTCCTCCAGGGAATTTCGGGCCCTCTTGGGGTGATGATGGGGTCCTTCCTCGATTCTTCGCTCCTCTCCTATATGGGGTTCCGGGCGTGGGTGATTGGGCCCTTGGCGATTGAAGCTTCCATTGGAAGGGATCCTCCCGTTTTGTAGCTTTTCGCATGGCGTTTGGTGTTTCTCCAGGGTTCGGCGGTGTGGATTTCCTCTTCCCTTCCTTCTCCCTCCCTTTTTTTTCCCCCTGTTATACTTATTGGAGTATCAGGACCTTATAGGTCAATCAATGTTCAGACTCATGGTCCACTGGAGGGAGGAGAGGAAGGGTGGCACCGCCTCCCCGTCGTGGGCGCGTACTATCTTCTTTATGTTGACCTGTCATCTTTGGACGTAGTAATGAAGGCCTACACGACGAATTGATTACTTACTCACTGGACTCTCGTACTTATATAGTAGTGCCTTTGTTCATCTTATGCGTGCATGTTTTTATATGTTTGTGGATTAAATTGTTCCAATAAAAATCTATTATAAGTAAAAAAACTGCTAACTTGAGGACCACACTCTGATTAGGTGCATCTCAGCCCCTAATCTTAGTGTGCAGCTGCTAACTCTGCACAGCCGTTTTAAAACTTTATAAATCCTGGCAGTTGGCGTTCATAGGAACCTGGACTGCACCCTCCCACCTCTTAAGGTGATCGCCGACCTGGGTGGCTGCACGCCCCACCCGACATAAAAAGTGGCCCTGATTATATTCCCTGTATGCCTATGTTTAGCAATGTGTGAAAGCCATCTTGGAGACCTGTTTAAAGTGTTACTATGGGCAAAAATGACAAAAACCGGAGGCAAAGGGATTACTCTGGCGATGTGTAGTAAAGCACATGCAGTCAATACACCAGAATTTACCAACAGACTAAAAGATTTTAAAACTGGTCTTAAAAGATGTTTCCATAAGCCTGCTAAGCCTCCTCAGAACTTCTCGCAGGGAAGTGTCAACTGACGATAAGGTTTCTGATGCCAAGCAAGAATGAGTGGGCCAACACTTCCTCTGAAATAACAGCTCAAAATATTGTAAGCACAGAGGCTATTTGCAAAGTCTCCTGGATCGTCAGGGAGATTCCCAGAAAAAGATGAGCCCTCCTTCGGTCTTAGAACAATGGGTAAGTGTCCCAGGCAGTGCTGGGATGATTTGGCCTCAGAAGCTGGGCCTACACCATCCCCTACTGGTAGCAAGCTATAATGCATAGTCAGGCGATCCCAGCTACTCGACACCCTAGATACTGCAGTCATTAGCAGCTTCGGCCTCTAGGTGGTTAACAAAGAAGGGGAACTTCCTGTTTCACCATTTGCATCTCACAGACACATTTGCAGGATGCTAATGGCAGCCAGAGGCTAAATAATAGCTTTGAGGTCTGCCATTTGCAAAGTTTATTACGCCCTGCCAGAAACAGGGTCTTATAGGTTACCTGCCACAGGTATAATATGTTGCAATACAGTAATGTATTGCTATGTATTTAAAAGGATCGAATAGTGTAGTCCTATAGTGGGTCAAAAAAATAAAGTAAAAACAATAAACAAAAAAGAAAAAGCCGTTAAAAAATGTTTAAACATAAAAGATAAAGATAAATACAAACACAAAAACCGTTTCCTCATACCATGATGTCTGGGTCAAGCGGGTCTGTTCTGAACAGACAGACTGGTAGCTACTTCTCCGGCCGACAAAATATGATGTAAATGATCCTCTCCCACACAGTTTTTCTTTTGAAGAAACACTAGTCTTTTTTCAGAATAAAGGCCACAGATTCTCCTCAACCAAAAAAGTTGTTTTGTTCGTTTTAATCTTAACCAATGTTTCGGATCATATGGAATGTTTATAATAACTGTATGATAAATACGAGTATAAATGCCGTTTAAGTACTAAAGCTGCAAAACTTTTACCCTGATTTATACTCTAAACCCTGGATTTTACTTAAGAATGCATGTTTATATGTACTATCGCTGATGTTGTTTATACTTGATATGTACACAAATGCGAAATTCAAAATCCAACAAATGACATTACTTTGCTTCGAATTGTAAACTCCTATTTTTGATTGTTCAATAAAGCATTGAATTTGAAAAAAAAAAAAAAAACCGTTTCCCCAATAAGAACTGTCTCCCAAATTTTTTTTAGAAGAAAAATAAAGAAGGTACACCCAATAGATTTCACCATGTTTATGAGAATTCAATCAAGACAATCATCATGTTATTTAATCTCTACTTGCCAACTCACTCGGAATCTCTAGGAGACTCCTACAAAGAGGCAAGATATCACGGGAGAGCCAGCGAGTCTGTTGATGGTTGTGCTTTATAAAGCATTATGGGCCCCTGGGCAGAGCACTGGGCCTCCCAACCAACTTTACCATTCACAGGAATAAAGATATACATTATTGATAACAAACTTATAACCTACAACACCGCTGACACTGGTCAGACACAAGCTTGGGTTATCAGCACATGACAGTGACTACAGCACTGATTCAACACAGAAGCAAAATAACCTCTGACATCCAGGGACTTACAGGAGACGTCTTCTACGATTAGTCGTTCTCTGAGTTGTTCTTTTTCCCTTTTCTTCTCCATCTGACCCAAAACGCCATAACAACTTCTCCCGGCCATAACTTGTCCCTGCAGAATTTAACACGCAAACATTTATCACACAAACTTCTCACTTTTCTAGCAGTTCCCTACCAATTTTTACCTCTGTTAGAGGCCCCCTCTATTAAGTAAGTAGGTAGTAATGTTGCCCACAATTAAGTAGGTAGGTATATAGATCCCAGTAGTTAGGTATATAGGCTCACTGTAGGTAGGTATAGTAGCCCCTTGTAGGTGGTTAGGTATATATGCCCCTGTAGGCAGGTATATGGTCCACTGTAGATAGGTAGGTATATTTTTCCCTTGTAGGCAGGTATACAGCCCCCTGTAGATAGACAGGTAGATATGGCCCCATTTGGTATATATAGGTATATATGCTCCCTGTAGGCAAGTATACTGTCCACCGTAAATAGGTATATATGCCGCCTGCAGATAGGTAGAAATATGTGTCCCCTGTAGCCCCCTGTAGGTAGGTATACTGCCCCCTGTAGGTACGTATACAGTCCCCTATATATACAGCTCCCTGTAGGTAGGTATACAGCTGCCTTTATATACAGCCCCCTGTAGGTAGGTATACAGCCTCCTTCATATACAGCCCCCTGTAGGTAGATATACAGCCCCTGTTGGTAGGTATACATCCCCCTGTAGGTAGATATACAACCCATATGGTTAGATATACAGTCCTCTATGTATACAACTCACTGTAGATAGATATACAGCCCCCTGTAGGTAGGTATCCAGCCCACTGTATATATAGTCCCCTGTAGGTAGGTACACAGACTCCTGTATAGGGGCAGAACTACCAGGGTAGCAGACGTAGCAGCTGTTAGCACTTCTTCTACGCCCTGGCGCTCCGTTCTGCTAATCTGCTGGGCAAGCCTTAGGCATCAGGCCTTAGGCCTACCAGGCTCTGGCCCTCAGTGCTTTTGTGAATACGTCATCTTGCCCCCCGCGCTGACTCAAGGCGGGCCCGGGCAGCTCTTTCATCGGGGGAGAGATAGACAGAAAGTACTTTTTTTTTTCTTTTTTTTTTTTTTAACACTCACAAAGCTTACCTTAGCCCCGGCTATCTACATGTATATGATCCCCTATAGCCTATCTAAACTGCACCTGACTATATGGGAGCCACTATAACCTACCCATAAGCCTGACAACCTATTTTGGCCCCATATAGCCTACCTAAACCCTGCCTACCTATCTATATGGCCCCCTATATCCTTCCTAAACCCTGTCTACCTATATGGGACCCAATAGCCCCCAACCTCCACCATATGAGCCCCCATACCCTCCCAAACCCTGATACCCCCGGGGCCTCCTATAGCCTACCTAAGCCTGTCTGACTATTTTGGGCCCACCTATAGCCTATTTACCTACCTACCAATGTGGGCCCCACCTATACCCTATCTACCTATGTGGGCCCCACGTATAGCCGTTCTACCTGGCTAACTGGGCCACCAAAAACTTTCCTTGCCCACCTCGCCCACCTACCAGGGGGGGTAAATAAAAAAGGCAGGCCCCCCAAAGAAAAATTTACAATGCCCCCCCCCATCCGTAAAAAAAATAAAATAAATTAACTTATCATGTGTTCCGTCAAGAATGACAGAAAAAATTGTGTACACCAGACACTTCCCACACACGACACTCTCATCCCGCACACGCCAGCCACTCACACGACAGTCACATCCCGCACACGCCAGCCACTCACACGCCACTCCACATCCCCAACGTACTGATATTTCTGATATGAGTGACCACCCCCCCCCCCTGCCGTTCTTGGTGATTGTTTATATAGTATTTTTTTTTGCTTTGGGACATCACCCTCTACCCTACACTGAGTACTGGTCACTTAATGTAGATAATACATACAGACAAGCATCACACATCTACATACACACACAGATATATATTCATACACACACACTACAGATACACATATATACAGTCACATACACACACACACACACACACACACACTTACCTATATGCAATGCAGCTGTCTTATTCAGGACACAGGGTGGTTAAGGAAAGGACACATGGCAACAGCTTCATGCTCTCAGACGGCAGTGCAGACACCCCCCCTCCATTGTCCCGTCCCGACTGTGTGGAGACACCGAGGGGGTCCGCACACAGCACAGAGGAGAGGGGAGGAGGGGGCCCACACACAGCACAGAGGGGAAGAGGGGGTTGCTGGGGGAGCAGCTCTTTTAAAATACTTTTTATTAGCTCCGTGTTTGCTGATCAAGTTCCTGTTTGCTGCCTGCCGGGCCCCATAGCAGTCGCTATGCCTGCTTTGGCAGTAGTTCCGCCACTGTACCTAGCTATCTGGAGCCTAGCAACAGCCTACTTAGCTACCTGAGGCCTACCTACAGCCTACCTACCTATCTGGGGGCCTAACTACTGCCTACCTAGGGCCAATTTACCTACATACCTGTAGCCTACCTACCTAACTGGGACGTGTCTACTTACCTGTGGCCTAACTACTGTCTACCTATCTAGGACCAATCTACCTACCTACATGTGGCCTACCTACCTGACGCCTATGTACTGCCTACCTACCTGGAACCTAACTGATGCCTACATACCTGCAGGCCATAGCTGCAACACAATCTCCAGGGGGTGAATCCTCTGTCCCTTCCCTCCCCTCTACTAAACTGGACTTCCAAGCTATGACCTATATCCCTATGCCACCCCTGAGAAGTTTGTACAGAGCTGGAGGACAGTGAGGGAGATGCTGGAAAAGTGAGGATTCTAAGATATTTGTGTCCAAATCTGCAGGGAATACTAGTGGCCGGGAAAAGTCATCATGGGTGTCTGGACCAGATGCAGAACAAAAGGGAAAGTCAACGACTCGTAAGAGAAATGTCACTTGTGAGTCACAAGATGTAACTGCACTGTAATCACTTATATGTCTGCAGAGTCTGTGTACAATTGGTATCTACCACTATATGATCACTGTATAGAGGTAATATACAGTCTGTAGGTCACTTTTGTACACTGAGATATACCACTATATGGGCACTGTATGGTCGCAATTTATAGTCTGCAGAGCCTGTGTACACGTATCTTCCACTATATGGTCACTGTATGGAGGTAGACCTGTGGGCACCTGTGTACACTGATATATACTAATATATGGTCATTGAATGGCGGTAATATTGGTCTTTGTATACTGATCTTTATTCGGTAATAGTTTAGGCGTATTAATCAGTCACTATGTGGTGGTAATTTGTGGTCATGTTCTGGTGGTATAATCAGGTCAATATGTATTACTGTTATTGCTAATGTTGGTAGTTTCTGGCATGAGCCTATGGTCTTTCGGCCTAGGAAATACAGCGACGCTAGAGGCATGATCTTGCCTCCTGCACTGCTTAAAGACGCAGTGGTCCAAGCTTGCACAAAGATGTGCCACCCGGACATGTTGCAGAGGCTGAGTTACGCCACTGGGCAGGGTAGGTAGGTGCCTAGGAGAGCCCCCTGTGCTCATGGGGCCCCTGGGCTGCCACCCACCTTGCCCAATGGAAAATATAGCCCTGCTGGCGTCACTTGGTGCAGAGAGGTCACACTGCAATTAGATTGGCTCTGGAGGAAAGCTGATCAATGGGATAACCCATCCTCGGGTCCAGAGCTGTTATGCAGTTGCGAAATGGAGGGTATTATTATTATTATTTTATTTTTGAGCGCCCTTGTTCCAGACCGCTGACCATTCAGGTTTCATACATAACTTAGGTCAAACAAGTACAAAAGGTGACAAATTAATAACTAACAACTGGTATAAACGGAAGGAGAAGGTCCCTGCCCGTGAGGGCTTACACTCTTAGAAAGGAAGGTGGGAAGAGACAGAAGGTAGGGGCAGACATGGTTGTGGATAGTGTAGTGACAGCAGGGTTATTGTTGGTTTAAGGCACGTCCTGAAGAGATGTTTTTCAGGTTGCTTTTGAGGCTGGTGAGAGTGGGGGAGAGTCCTGAGGTGTTGGGGCAGTGAGTTCCAGATAAGGGGGAAGCACGGGAGAAGTCTTGTAGACGATTATGTGAGGAGTTGACGAACGGGGAGAGCAGAAAGAAGTCCTGTGAGGAGCGCAGATTGCGTGAGGAGATATCTGGAGAAAAAAATTAAGGCAGATATGTATGGAGGGGAATGTTATGGAGAGCCTTGTAGGTCAAGGTTACTAACTTGAAATGAATTCCGCTGTCAATGGGAAGGCCAGTGAAGGGAATGGCGAGGAGAGCCGAGATTATCGCGGAGAGAGGTGAATCAGACCGGGCAGCAGATTAAGGATGATATGGAGGGAGCGAGAGTGCTAGACGGGGGGCCACAGAGAAGGATGTTGCAATAGTCTAGGCGTGAGATGACGAGGGCTAGCATTTTTGTGCTTTCGAAGTTAAGGAATGGCTTTTTTTGGGATGTGTGTCATGTAAACCAAGGGTTTTCTTTAAGCAAATATTCAGAATCTCCCTTAAGGCCACTTTCAAAAGCTGGAACGTATGGTACAGAGGCTGCTGCTGCTACTGAACCTAATTTGACTGACATCTTCAAAGTAGATTGGTAGGCTTTCCAGAACAAAAGGTGGAAGCACTTAATGCTGAATTTGTTTGCTGTTCATATGTGGACAGGATTCCTTAACGGCTACATTTTCAGTGGAACACACCCATCTACTTGGCTGCCATGATTAATTTCAGCACCCCTTGCAACCAAAATACCCTTTGCCAGTTCCAGTCTTGCAACATATCAGTGGTCCCCTATCTTTTAAATTTTGATCAGGGTCCCTGAGAGGAGTAATCCCAATACTGTCCTGATGATGTCCTATCCCATCTATTCGGCCTTTACCAACTGACCACCTGTAATGAAGGGGAGTACATTTCATGCTTCCCTTTCAGGTAAAAGAGACTGTTTTTGACTGGGGGAACTCAAGCAATTGTTCCGTCATTTATGTTTCCTGTATACAGTATATGTCATTAAAATCCTACATTTCACCAAAGCACCAAAAATACAAAAAAAACAAAGCTGGACATATAAATCTACTATCTCCAATAAATCACAATATAACCAATAATGAATCATAAGCATAAATAGAGTGAAAAATATATTAAGGGTATGTTCACACGATGTATTGCGCGCACTGTATCGTGTGTTTCGGGAGCTCGCGCTGTTCAGCGCGTACTCCCAAGGCGCGGGGGGGCCAGCTGGGTGCCGATCCCATAGACATGCATTACTCGTGGCGCATAATCACCGCGAATCATTGACATGTCACTTATTCCCACGCGTGTACAATATGATCGCTCGGAGTGACCAGGCGTAATTGCGGGGCACATTACACTGCGTATTAAGCACAATACGTGTCGAAATATGCAGTGAAATGCACCACAAAATAAGGCATGTGAACGTACCCTAATATTTTTTATTAGTCAAACACACATAACATGATAGAGTTGGAAATAAATATTAAAAAGTGGAAGAGAATAACAATACCAAACTTCAGAAACAAGGAGTAAACATTAAATGGCGTATCTTACATAAAATGCAATAGGTAAATGAATTAAGTAACAAACAAACAGAGGCAATTGGGTATAATTCATTAAAGAAAAAAATATATATAAAAAAATATAGACTGCTAGTACACAAACCTCAGATCAATTCATACATATTCACAAAAAATTAGATTTTTTCACAAATGTTTTTATTGAATTTTAAAGAAAGTATCCATAACATGAAAAAGAGCCAACATGTTCCAACAGAATCTCCATGTGAACATAGTCATACAATACAGTGTGCACATTTCCATTGATGGTGAGAGAACATGCAAAAGATTCATACTCAGTTCCAAACAAGAAAGCTTGTAAATATAGTGGAATTAACATTCAGGGATCCATGGATGCAAAGAACCATCAAGGCAAGATTTAGAACTCTTAATGTGTCCTGACTCCTTCCAAAGACATGAGGGAGGACTTTCCCGTCCATATCTCCTATCATGCCATGAAATCACCCAGGTTATTCAATCATTAGGACATTTGCTTAAAAATAATTATGAAGGTGGAAAACAGTGGAAGGAGGAGAGGAAAGGAGGGAAAGGAAAGAGGGAAATAAGGACAAGACAAACAATAATGATGTACTCACAGTTGGAGTGAACATCTGGCACACCCCACGAGGAACACACAAAGACCATTAATATAAAGTACAAAATCCATTCTCAGGGCACCAAAGGAGTTCACCCAAGTTGGTTTCTAAATAACAATTAGTCAGACTAAGTTTAGTCTTTAAGATTAGTTTTTATTTGAGTTAGACCTTTTGGTAAAAAAATCTTTACCATTTTTTCCTTGTGGATCACCATTTCAACCCAAGCCATACGAAAGATTTACGATACTTGGTATATAAACAATCTCCTAGCTGCGGGGTTTGGCTGTATCCAATAATGTAGCATAGTTTTCCTGGCCGCCACAGATACATAAAACCATAACTTCTATGGTGTAGTGGCTTAAATGTATAGTAGAGGGGGAGAATATCAAAAAGACCCCAAGTTATATCCTCTGGGCAGGACAGAAGTAGATGGGTGACAACAAAACGTCGGACTTTAGGCCAAAATGTTTGAACATGAGAGCAATACTATAAATAATGTAATAAATCGGCATGTGGACTTCTGCAAGCAGACATGACTGTGGACTTCTGCAAGCAGACATGACTGGTGAAATTATCCATCAAAAACCCTGTATGTGGAGACACATAAGATTAATTAATAATTTGCCCATACAATATTTATTCACTAAACAGTAAAACACATTTATGTGCATCCAAAGTGATTAAACATAGTGAACCAGGAGCAGAATAAATACCACACTTTTCCTTCAAATAACGTAAATAAATAGTTAAATACTAAATAATTATTTCATTAGTATGCTTCAGCCACGGTGTTACCCCAAGAAGTCGTCGCAACACCCCCCTGAGGCAACACTGAGGCTGTAGAATACTAAACAAATAATTTAGTATTTAACTATTTATTTGTTTTATATGGAGGAAAAAGGGGGTATTTATTCTGCGCTTGTGATTCTGCCTTTGTGCTCATAATTTAAGATTTGTAACATTGGGATTTATTGCATGCTGTATATATGTCATGATGCATGTAAGATTCTGTTTGGTGGCATTCTCCTATTATAGGTTCCTTGGACTGTCATGCTTGAGTTTCTTAGCTGTGCCTCCAGACATCATCCCTTTGTTTGACGATCTAGATGAGCTGTTACCCAGCTATCAGCTGACACTAAGGGGAGTAATGTGTTCATATGGGCTAGTCTTTACTGTAGAGAAGGACAGCATATGATGTTTGGACCATGAGTTGTTTTACGGCTGAGCATTTAATTATCCTTCGAAGGTGTCGGCGCTGGAACAGTTGACTAGTTTGTAGAAGGTGTAGCGCTGGTGGTCACAGTCCAGGTTGGGAGTTCTAGAGCGAATAATGGGAGAGACCGATGCCAGAGCCTAGATAGCAGGTTTGTGGCTATCTAGACGCAGAGAATGATCATCGTGAATGATCATCCTAAGATCTATGTGTAACTTGGTAGGCTTGGGCCCTGAAAGTTTGGGAAGGGTTAGTATTATAAAAGTGGGCCCTAGTAGTGTGGTGATGCTTCACCTTTTGTGTTGATTAAAGTTGTGGTACAAGTGGCACACAGAGTCGTAGATCTTGGTTGTGGCAAACACTTCAGGGGTTCTGAGTATTAGCACATTGGTCACAGTGGAACTTTTGTGCCCATTGTGTGTTCTGAAAAGAGTGAAATACATCACAGAAACTTTTTCGATTTCTGCCCTGTAACCCATGTGGATCTAGACTCAGGAATTTGAACTTGTCCCATGACATGTCTGATACTTTTTTTGATACTTCTTTGGGCTGGCCTGACGAGAATAAAAGGTCCCTTAAGAGAGACCCAGACTAAAAATCATTAACACTGTCTATTTGCCATTTTTCACACAAAGGAAGGTAATCACGGAATCTTGGCCTTACTAAAACTTTATTTCCTTAGTTGCTACATTTCTAATCTCACTGCAAAAGAGAGCATGCTTTTAGGCATTTACTATTTCACACAACCTGTAAAATATCTTGTTATGGTAGTCTGGAACCTTTCTTACCTCAACAGGTAATTCTGTTACTTGGTTTGTGTTTGCAGGTAACTATCATTGAATGTTTTTACTAGTTCATGCCTTATTAACTCTTTTTTACAACCAGTAAATGGAACTTCTTGCATTTGTTAAATTTTCCTGCATGGTAGCATTGTTGCTGAGATGGATAAAATGGTGTGGATTTCTCCTGTTTTCCATATTGTCATTCTACACTAGAAGAGTATCTGACCATGTGCATAGATTCATAATTACATAATTCAGGTATTAACTTTAATTGTTTGTAAAACCCAACACATGCTTATAGATGTGGAGGACACTAACGCTAATAGTAAAATATTTTTCGCAATCACAAGAAAAAGGTATGCAAATATGTTACCTACTAGCAACCATAATTATGGTCCAGTCTTTTTCAGTATTCATTACAAGCATATTGTGTGGGAACTGAGTGAAATTTTGGACTAATTTGAGCCGCTTTATTCAAATACATATCAATTTAAGGTTTATATTTTAATTTAGAACTACATCCTTTCTTAAAATTAGTACCTTACAGAACTCATTTCAAGATTCACCATTCTTGAACATTCCTTTGTCCCTACCTGCTGAATCAAGCTCATCAGGAGTAGAAGGATTGGCCATTGGATTTGACAAAACTTACAGTGAAATTCTCCTTCTTAGGCTGTTGGAGATATTGAAGCCATAATGGACAGAGACTATTTTATCTTTAAATGAAATGTGTCAATTAATTAATTCAGCTGATTCAGTATTTAGAATCCGCCAAAAATACAACTGCAACCAGTGCCCCATAGACAGTAATAAAAAATCTGTGTTGTAGTCTACACAGCACAGATTTTTTCTGGTCGCGTTTGAAATCTACCAGATTCAATGTACGGGGCCGACATCAAATCCGAAACCCGACCAAGTTTTTAGCGCAAACCCGTGCAACAAAAACACGATTCGGCGATGTTAACATTTTAACATTGCTGTGTAGACATAGCCTTAAGAAGCAGCATGTTCTGGCTTGGTTCTATAATTAAAGATATGTTTACACTGATTCCGCGCCCAACTCCAATACGTGGTACTACCGGAGGTGAGAGGATGGCCCCTGTCTGTTAGGACCCCAGCAATCAGCTGTTATCTGTGATAAAACTTGGCCATATTGATTTAAAAAGGTTTTTGGTTATTAAAAAAAGTAAAAGGAAGCTCTCAGTGCCCCATTAAAAAAAATCTGTACGTCTTCCTTCACAGTCCTGTTCCAGTGATGGGTCTCTCCTGTCTTCCGTTTACCTTATACTTCCTCCGGACAAGGTTGTCAATGCTGCAGGTTCGACGTCCCTGTATAAAAAGAAGAACAAGGTAAACAGAAGACCAGAGAAACCCAATGATGGAATGGAGGACTTGCAGTGCCAGTGCCCATTCAAATCAATGGACTGCCTGTGTGATGCAGGACATGACAGGACCTCTAGAGTAAGAGATAATTTTTCTAACCCCTTTTTACTTTTGGCCTAAAGAATTTCCTAACATATTGGTTAAAAATGTGTTTTCTAAACTGGAAAACCTCATTAGATCTGTATTAGCTAATACTAAAAAAAACAAATTGAATGTTTCCTTGTTAATAATGATTTCAGGTTTAGTTTGGAAAACTATAATATTTTTAGTCCAATAATAATAATAATAATAATAATAATAATAATCTGTATTTCTATAGCCGCCAACTTTAATTCCGCGCCACTTACAATTTCAGGGTAAACTAAGTCATTACACATTAAAAGTATTTACAAATGAGAACAAGGGGTGGGGCCCTGCTCGTGAGAGTTACAATTATTAGGGTGTTTGGGGGGAAAAATAGGGTTTAAAAAGTGCCAAGTTTACAAGGGCCCGCCATGTTTCATAAATAGGGGGTGGTTTACATGAAAATGGATAAAATGCCACCCTGACAGTACATCTATATACAGATAAGTCCCTGTGGGGCCCCCAAAGTGCAGGAAAATTGTGTGTCCCATTTTATTTTTATTACTTTATTTACCATATTTCCACTCCCGATCACCCCAGGAACTCTGAAACTCCTGGAATTGTCGTACATAGTTGTAGACTATATTCTAAGCACTTATAACCTGCACATTTTTGTTTAGATTTTCTGTTCCTTTAAATATTGATGACAGTAGTTTTAACAGAATGATAGTAAACAATAAAGGAAACTGTATGGAAAACAGCTATATAAATCTGTTGGTTCTCCAGAATTCAGCTAGAATGTCTATCTAATGCATTACTCTTTTTACATGTAAATAATTGATCAGCACAAAATCCGCAAAAAGAGCAAGCAAATGTTCATTAAAGATAGATATTAGCAGGAGCCTTCCAACTAAGTTCTCTGCCTTCTTTCCAAGTAAGTGGCAGATGGCAGCACAAGTTTATCTGCTTTGTAATTCTCGCTCTTTGAATAATTTACCTTTGGTTGCTTCGAGGGGTTGGTCTGCATAAGGTTAACTCTGCTCCTTCTGGAGTTAAAATTTCTCATCCATACACAAACTTCTTGCAGATATTACGTGCTATTAAATAGCTTTGGTGCAAAAACATCATCAATATCAAAAGCTGCATAGATTTCTCACTACAGTTTTAAAATTCACACCAGTTGACAAGGTGATAGCATAGCATGAGCATTGACATAGTGAAATAGGAAATGTGATATTATATAACTGATATAATATTTTTATTATAAATATTTTGCCCCCGGAAAAGGGGTTTTTGCCATTTTTTTAAAAAAAATTTGTTTAAAAAAAAACCCCCCCAAAAAACCGAAAATTTTTTTTTTTTCCCCCTTTTTTTTCCCAAAAAAAATTTTATTTTTTTTTCAAATCCCCCTTTTCCTCCTTTTTTTCCCGGAAATTTTTTTGGGTTTTGGGGGGTTTTTTAAATTTTGGTTTTTTTCCCCCAAAAAAATTTTTTTTAAACCACAAATTTTTTTAAAATTTTTTAAAAAAAAAAAGGGGAAAAAATTTCCAAAAAAAATTTTTCCTTTTTTTTTTTTTAAAACCCCCTTAAAAAATTTTAAAAAACCCCCTTTTTTTTAAAAAGGGAAAAGGGGTTTTTTAAAAAAATTTTTTTTTAAAAATTTAAAAAATTTTTAAAAAAAAAATTTTTAAAAAAAAATTTTTTTTTTTTTTAAAAAAAATTTTCCCCCAAAAACCCGGGTTGGCCCTTTGGTTAAATTGTTTTTTTTTTTTGGGGGGCCCCCTTTTTTAAAGGGGCCCCCCCAAAAAATTTTCCCCCCTTTCCCCCCCAAAAAGGGGGAAAAACCGGGGGCCCCCCTTTTTTTTTTTTTAAAAATTTTTACCCCTTTCCCCAAAACCCCCCCCCAAAACCCCTAGGCCCCCTTTTTAAAAAAAAGGGGGGGGGCCCCGGGGCCCCAAATTTTTTTCCCAAATTTTCCCCCTTTTGGGGGAAAAAATTTTTCCCCGTTTTTTTTTGGGGGGTTCCCTTTTTTTTTTTTTCCCAAATTTGGGCCCCTTTTCCCCCCAAAGCCCCCTTTTTTTAAATTTTTTTGGGAAAGGGGGGGGGGCCCCCCCCCCTTGGTTTTTTTTTTTCCCCTTTTGTAAAAAATTTTTTTTTTAAAAAAAATTTTTAAAAAAAAAATTTTTTAAATTAAAAAACCCCCTTCTCCCCCAAAAAAAGGGTTAAAAAAAATTTTTTCCCCATAAAACCCCCCTAAAAAAACCCCCCCAAAAAAAAAACCCCTTTTTTCCCTTTTTTTTAAAATTTTTTCCAAAAATTTTTTTTAAAAAAAAAAAAATTTTTTTTTTTTTTTTTTTTTTTAAAACCCCCGGGAAAAAAAAATTTTTTTAAACCCCTTTTTTTTTTTCCCCCAAAAAAAAAATTTTTTTTTTTTGGGGGGGTTTTTTTAACATTGAGAGATAGTTATCAAAAATAAAACCAGAAAATTTACAAAAAGGTATAAATTTTATAAATTTATTTGCATTTTGCAGAAGAAAAATTTAAAAAATTTGATCCTTTTACCCAAACCAAAAAAGTTCTGGCCCTAAAAGACCAAATTACGCTCCTATTAAATTGTTTTTTGCATTAAAAGAAATCCTTTTCCCTTTAAAAAGTCACCTTTATAAAAAAAAACCCCCTGTTTCCCCAGACTCAATTAATCAGTTTGGAATCCCAAAAACCCCTAAAAAATTTGGGGAAGGGCCAAAGGCTTTCTAAGGATGTTTTGGGGACAAGATCATAGACCTGCACAAAGCTGGATGGGCTACAAAACCATAAGAAGACGTTGGGTGAGAAGGGGGACAACTGTTGGTGCAATAGTAAGAAAAGGAAGAAATAAAAAATGACTGCAATCGACATAGATCTGAGGGGACCATGCAAAATCTCCCCTCGTGGTTATCCTTGAAACAGAAGAAAGGTGAGAGATAGCCAAAAATAAAGGTGGGGACTTTGTTAATTTATTCAGGGCAGCTGGGACCACAGGCAAAAAGGGGAAAAACCCTTGGTAACCCTCCCGCAGTGCCCGGGCAAAAAATCCCTTGCTCCCAAAAGGCACCCTGTACAGGCCCGGGCTGAAGGTTATCAATGAAAAAAACCCGGATGATTCTGTGGAAAATTGGGAAAGGTGTTTTTAGTCAGATGACACCAAAAAATTTAGCCTTTGACAATTTAAATCAAAATCGCCCCTTGGTTTTGGGGAAAAGAAATGCTGGCCTATAACCAAAGAACACCCTCCCCCCCTGTCAAGCATTGGGGGGGAAAAAATTTTTGTTTTTGGGGGTGTTTTTTTGCAAGGGCACAGGGACCCACTTTACCGCATCAATGGGAGAAAGGGTGGGGCCATTACTGTAAAAAAACCGAGTGAAAAAACCTCCCCCCCTTTTCCAGGGGATTAAAAATGGGTCTGGCTGGGGGCTTCCCCGTAAGCAATTGACCCAAAAAAAATACAGCCCAAAGGGGAACAAAAGAGTGGCTCAAAAAAAAGCACATTAAAAAACCCTGGGTGGGCCCAGCAGACTACAGAATTAAAACCAAAAGAAAACTTATGGGGGTTGAAGATATATAATAATTAAAAAATAATGTTTCCTTCAATGTATACACTTTCCCTTCAAAAGTTTGGGGTTATTTCCGACAAATTTGTTTTTTTTCCCCGAAAAAAAAAAATTAAATTTAAAAGGGGTTTTAAAAAAGAATAGAAAATAGTCCCCATTGGGGAAAAGGGTTTGAAATAATAAATTTTTATTTGAATTTAAAAATTTTCTACTTCAAAAAATTTGCTTTCGTTTAAAAATTGTTTCCCCTTTTCAGCAATTAAAAGCCCCCCTTTCAGAAACTTTGGCCCTTCTAGCGTTAAATTTTCTGAGGTAATTGGAAAATTTAACCGCCCTTTTTCAAAAAAGCCCCCCCTTTAAATTGGGGTTTTGGGTTGATGGGCCCCCTTTTTGCCCTTTTCCATACGGTCAAGGCTCCCCCCAACAAACCCAATGGGGTTGGGGATTGGTGACTCGGGTGGCCACTCCATTACAAAAAAGAATAGCAGCTGCCCGCTATCTTTCCCCAAATAGTTCTTGGGATCATTTGAAAGGGGTGCTTTGGGTCATTTTCCTGTTGCAGGATGGGAAATTGGCTCCAATCAAGCGCCTTTTCCCCATTGAAAGGCATGGCGTTGCAAAATGGGGTGTAAACCCTTTTTTATTCAAAAACCCCCTTTTTCCTTGTACAAAAACTCCCACTTTACCAGCACCCCAAAACAACCCCAGACCATCATATTTCCTCCACCATGCTTGACGATGGTTTTTTTAGGGGACTCTTTAAGCATCTTTTTTGTTTTTCACTTCACTAAGTTCTTTGTGTGAAAAAAACACCCCCGACCCTTTGATTCTTCCCGTCCATAAAATTTTTTTCCCAAACCCCTTTCCCCTGTCCAATGTCTGTGTTTTTTAGCCCATATTAAATCTTTTCCTTTTTAGCCCGTCTCCGTATGGCTTTTTCCCTTTTCCACTCTGCCCTTGGGGAAAGGGCCCCATCCCGGAGGGCCTCCCCCACTTTTAGACGTTGACATTTGGTGTTTTGGGGGGGTATATTTAAAGAAGCTGCCATTAGGACCGTGAGGGTTTGATTTCTCAACTAGAGACCTAAAGTACTTGTCTTGTTGCTCATTGTGCAGTGGGGCCTCCCACTTTTCTTTTTACCTGGTTTTAAACCCGTTTGTGCTCTCCCTGAAGGGAGTAGTACACAAAGTTTAGGAAATCTTCAGTTTTGGCAAATTTCTGGTAAGAATCCTTATCTCTCGCACAAGAAAACTTAGGTTTCATATGAAATTCTCCTTTTTGGTCATTTTTAATAAATCAACAAATTAATCTCCAATTCTCAACTACAAAAGGGGTCAGTTTTATAGCTTCTTTAATAGCAAAACTGTTTTCAGCTGTGGGTAACATAGTTGCACAAGGGTTTTCAAGGGGTGTTAAAAATATCCAACAGCCTTCTTACACACTTACAAGACTTTGACCTTTAAAACGCTGGATATGGTTTTTTGGGCCTCTATACCATGTAAATTTTGCATTAAAAACCAAACTTTGCAGTATAACATTTACCCATTAATAATGTATAAGTGTAGATTATTTAATTTTGGGCTTCATTGAAAAAATTTTGGTTTTTTCTTTCAAAAATAAGGAAATTTTTAATGACCCCAAGCCTTTAAACGGAAAAGTTGTGTATGTAAAAATTTTTTACACATGGCTGAGTCACATTATTTTGACTACTTCCTGTTTTAGATAGCGCTAGCGAATCGTCCATGAGGGAAGTCACATGTGACTGCCCTTGGTCGTAGGTATATGAGGTGTGCAATAGGCTGGCTGCACACATATTCTTTGTTGCAGTCATGGGTTAAAGGAGCCATTTATCAGAGTTGCAAAAGGGATGATTATTGGCTTTCTGGCCAAGACTGGCAGTATTTCTGAAACTGCACGGTTTTTGTATGGTTTTTTGCTGCGTGGCTAATGCATTGACAAAGGACCAATTAAATAATGGGCATTGAAATGGGGCATCATGTACCATTGAGTAGCGTGAAAAAACAAAACCGGGGGGTTACCAAACATGTGTCTAAAACAACAATTCAGCGAACCATATTATGTCAGAGGCTCCGAAGCAGACAGCTGGTAACTGCACCTCTACTAACGAAGCTGCATCAGCCAAAAAGGCTTCATTTTTAACAGCAGTTTTGGAATTAGAAACCCGGGGATTGGGGAAGGGGGCCTTCTTAAAATCAATTTCGCTTTCCTTGAATAGATGAATTGGATGTAGGGAAAGTCATCAAGAACAAACACCTTGCAA
Source organism: Phyllomedusa bahiana (assembly GCA_025379985.1). Lineage (NCBI taxonomy): Eukaryota > Metazoa > Chordata > Amphibia > Anura > Hylidae > Phyllomedusa > Phyllomedusa bahiana. The sequence goes on along the minus strand of JAODAL010014357.1, from coordinate 16,234 downwards.
CCATTGTTGGAAAAACACAAGCTGGTGGTAGCAGCGTTATGATCTAAGGAATGTTTTATAGCATTCTCTGTGCCCACTTATCATAGGAATGATTTTCAACCAATTTTGGGTTAACCATCCTTTCAGATCACATTACCCCTACACGTGTTTCTTCCCTGGGGGAATGGGGTTTTTTCAGCAAGACAATCTGACACATCATACAGCTGGAAATATCTGACATTGGTCAGAAAAGCATAGCTGAGTCTTCCAAGTACTACCCTGGTCCCCTAATTCCCAGACTTGAACCCATTTGCGCATATTTGGCTCCAGACACCTGTGACAACCTACCAGGACCTTGTTTGAGCCACTTACACCCTACTCCCACCAGTTAGCTGCTGCCGGCTGCACACGTTCTTGGAGATTATTACCTGGATATGGTCATAAAAAATTTACTTGGTAGATATATTTAGAAAAAAAAAAGCACTCCAGAAAAAAACAAAGCGGCCAGCGATTTCAAGGGCAAGGCCGGCCCGAATAAAAGCATATAAATAGAAAAGTCAACCTCTCCAAGAATCAGTTTTAAAAAATGAAAGTTTATTCCCTGTCCAGGGGATGTTTGGTTTTGGGTTTAAAAGACTATACTGAGGCAAAACCCCTGTGATATGTGGGAATAAACATTTCATTATTCCACTGATTCTTGGGGATTTTCTTGACTTTTTTTTTAAATTTTTTAATGAACAAAGAGACCCCTCTTAAATTTAGAATGCACATGCCCCAAAAATGTTCATTTCAACTTTTTTCACAAATTGCTGATTTTACAAGGCTTTAAAGCAAAATTACAACAGGGTTTGATCCCTAAATCACCCAATAAATATAATGATCAATATTTGGGGGTTTAAACATACTCCTATCTGCTGTTTTACATTTTGACATCCTAACCACAACCCAAAACCTTTACAAATTTATCACAAATTGCCCTTCGGGCTTCAAGCAATGCCTCAACAAACTTTAAATTTAAAGTGTCATCAGCAGTTTACAACAGAACAGAAAGACGTAAATCCCCCAGAAAGGCAAAGAGGGAACTTCTTTGGCTACATCCCCACACTAGACCACTTTATTGTAAACATGCCCTGTGGAAAAGGAATGAATGCCACTAACCCAGCATTTTTAAGGGGTGGAGAGGGAAACAAATGCACGTCACTCCTTCGTAACCATTTAATCATTGGTCTCCTTAGACTCAACAAGGGGTTTCCCGACCGTATCCCACCGGATGATGCATAGTTCTCTCCTTGACATCTCCTTGACTGTTGGCGGCCATCATTTCTGCTCAGAGGCAATCGACTTTCATTACTGAACAGCACTGAGAAGCGCTGGTACTTGGTCCAGTGTAAACGCTCCCTGGCCCATGCAAGTTAATAATGCTTGTACCTAGTGGTGTGGTCAGGTACCCTTGGCAGTCATCTAGAACTCAGAGTACGCTGATGTAAACAGTTACGAATGGTCTGATGTGATACTTGGTTGCCTCTCACCTCCCTTAAACGTGCCTGGCTACATCACACACTGATAACCGCTTCATAGTAAACAATGCCTTACGTATGATGTATGCCACACAACTCCGGGCATGTTTAAGGGAGGTGAGAGGTACCCATTCGTAAGCGTTTACTTCAGCGTGATTTGTGTGCCAGATGACCAGCAAGGGTACCTGACCACACCACCAGGTACAGGCATCATCATTTTGCATGGGCCATTGAGCATCTGTGCTGGACGAGGGACCAGTGGTTGTCAGTTCTGTTCAGTGATGAAAGTCGATTCACTCTGAGTAGAAATGATGGGTACCAATGATGCTGGAGACGTCAAGGAGAGCGCTATGCATCAACCAGGTCAAGTACCGGTCAAGTACTTTTGTCGTTCGGCTGGCAAGCAGACCACACTGATGTAAACTGTTACAAATCTTCTGACGTGACACTTGGTTGCATCTTACCTCCCTTAAACGTGCCTGGAGTTGTGCGGCCTTCATCATCCGATTCTGCAGGGCATTGTTTACAATGAAGCGGTCATCATTGTGTGATGTAGCCAAAAGACAACCACTTCTTTGCCTTTTTGTGACTCTTCCAGTCTCTCTGAGTCTCTGATCCAACCTGCTGATGACACTCTGTGCCACTATTAGCTTAGTGCTACTTTCTACAACACGGTTCAGTAGCTAATTAGTTAAGTCGTCGGTTCCCCACACCTGCTGTCGGAGTTGCTCATGCTCCCTTTACATTGTATGCTTGTAAGAACCAAAGCAGGGTAAAACAACTTTCTCCAATTTATTAACAGACTTTATCACATTCAATGAATAGCATAACGTGCACAATCATGTGCTACTTGCGTGTCCATAAATAATAGTCCGTTGTGACCGACATGAGTAAATAACTCAGTGATTCTCCTGTGATATCCTCCTTGTTGGATTCACATCGAGGAGAGACGCGGGCAGGCGGACAGGTGCACCCAACGTGCAACGTTTCAGGGTCAACATGCCTTTCTCAAGCACGTCATGCTGGGTGTGTTATTACCTTATATATGCAAATATTCATAGAACTACTTAGTTAAATCTACTGAACATTATCACTAAATTATATTTCTACCTAATCTTTATTGAAAATACATGATTTACAGAAAAACTCTAAGATTAAAATTCTCATTCAAACCATTCAGCGCTAATGTATTCATGTCATATATCCATGCCGCTTCACGCTGCAGTAATAGTTTCTCTAAATGTACCCCTTCTTTGTGTTTAACCTGCTCTAATACACACCATTTAAGCTCAGCTGTGTTTAAAATCGCGGAAATGGCGTGCCACTGTACTTTCCCCAAGTTTCTTATAAACATCAGTCTCTACATCTCCTTGACTTTGTTTCCTTATGTATGTTCTAATGTTGGAACGATGTTCGTTTAGACTTAATTTAATGCTCCGTGCAGGTCTGGCCGACATAGCCAAACCCACAGGGCATTTTAAAAGATAAATAACCGTTTTGGTATCGCAGGTATAAAAACCGCGTACAAACATTTTTTTACCTTTAGTTGGGTGGGTAATAACTCTTAGCTCAGTGCCCATTTCCATCTGAGAGCACCTTGTTTTAAATCTCGCAATGGTGAGGTGCTGTTGATCAATTGTGAGGTGTTGTCTTGGTCTCATGATGTCAAAATGTGAACAGCATGATGAGGACTGTTTAAATCCCAATTCAAATGAATCCCCTAAATTTATTGTGCGATTCCCGGATCAACCACCTGTGGACATGTGCATTCTAAGGCTAGGAGAAGGTCTCATTTAGTTAATTTAAAAACCTATCCCTAACTTTTTGTATGTAGTGTACTGTATATATTTATACCCTCATTATTTAATATTTCTTTATACTCTCGTGTTTACATGCTGCCAAAATAGTGCTCCTTTACTGCTGCCAATGGAGAGCAGCTCCAGTTTCCATTCTCTTATTTGGGTTTTATAACTAAACGAGAGAGAAGAAAAAAAGTTTCAACTTTCCAATTATGTTTGAGAATATTTTATATTTTAGCCTCCTGTGATTTCATAAGATTCCGCTGGAGGTGATACTCTTTAAAAGGGTAGATTGGCTATTTCTTTAAATAATCCTAAATTACTGCTGCTATAATAATTTAAAAAAAAAAAGACTATACTCACCGCCACTCATCGCCGTTCCAGTGCTGACCGTGCTGACCGTGTTGACGATTTCTTCCTAATCTCATACTTCCACCCGGCTGCTCATCATGAGCCATCTGCAGCAGCCGGATGTAACTATAAGACTGGGGAGAAGCTGCCAGTGAGTTGAGTTTTTTCGCTATATTACAGCAGCAGCTAATAATTTTTTGTATTAAAGAACTGAACAACCCCTTTAATGTGTTTGTCATGTTTTTAACTCCTTAATGACCGCCCGCCGACTATAGACGTCGGCTGGTACAGGTCGTTCGTCTGCAGCGACGTCTTTAGACGTCGCTGCAGACACCGGAGTTTGCGCGCCCGGCCCCCCGCAATTGCGCTGGGGTCGGGCTGTACTACACAGCCCTGATCCCAGCGCATCCCCCCGCGAAACACCGGCAGCGGCGGAAACCCCCGAAAACCCGTTTCTTTAACCCTTTGATTGCGGGGGTGCGTTACCGCAGCGCAATCAAAGGGTTCCCCTGCTCTGTCGTCGGGTGATCGGATTACCCTTCACCCGACAGAGCTCAGGAACGGCTGCACAGTCGCTCTGGGGGCCTAGAGTGGCTCCAGAACTGTCTGTGTATGAAGCAGTGTTCAGGCCAGCCTGTGTGCGTCCCGAACACTGCCTGTGTCAGACTGACACAGATTAGAATGTATTAGCATATATGAATATGCAAACATTACTAAGTGTAAAAAAAAAAAGTAAAAAAAGTTAAACATTCTCCCCTTTATGGAGTAAAAAAAAAAAATAAAAAAAACACATAAAAACTGTAAAAAAAAGTGTAAAAAATTAATAATAAAATAAAAATAAATTTTTTAATAAAAAATAATTGTGCATAAATTACATGCACAAAAAAAACCTACACATATTTGGTATCCACACGACCGTAATAAGCTGTAGAATTAATCTAACAAGTTATTACGTGTGAAATGTGAATGGTGTAAAAAAATAAGTAAAAAAAAAATAAAAAATAAAAAAATACTGCAATTATTTATAAGTGAACTTAAACTATTCCCCCATAAAGTACAACTTGTCTCAAATAAAACAAGGCCTCATACAAATGCGTCACTGAAAAAATAAAAAAGTTACAACTGTTGAAACGCAATGAGGCAAAAACTAAAAAAAATTTCTGGTCATTAACTACTTTTCAGGCGTTCGGCTTAAGGGGTTAAAATCATGGCTGAGCGGTCTTTGCAGTGTAACAGGATACATTATGATTAAAGAGACCACTGCCATTAGAGAATACCAATGCCATAAAGAGGTGTAGTTGGTCTGCATCAGTGTTTACATAAGTGTCACAGTAACATCCACCTGAATGTCAGGGCCCAAGGTTTCCCAGCAGAACATTGCCTAGAGCATCACACTGCCTAGTTTATGTCTGGGGAAGTAGCTGTCTCTATTTTAGTCCGGCAATTCACCTGTTCATTTCGGGCTGTTTTTAATCAGAATGTAGTATAGCTGGAGTCCGTATGTTCTGCAATTTTTGGAGGCCTGGTCTGGTACCAATAGAGGCGAGTATTTTTAGCATAGGTTCATATCTAAAATGGGGTCACCTTGCAAATAGTGGATAGTGTGACGCCATCTGGGACAGTCCTGGGGGTCACTTTAGCTCACATTTGAACTATTGGCACCGATATCCCCACGTCCTCAGTCAGCTTTATTCTCAGGCACTGGATTACAGCAATCCACACAAAACGTAAATAAACATCTCGGTCTTCTAGCCACTCACTAAACTCAATTAGAGACCTTCTGTAACCTGTGGTCTAGGTCTAAGGTCCAGCAATACAGTACTCACAGTCCAGTCCACACTATAGGCTTCCCTCAAGCCTCTGGGGGCCAGAGCTCTCTCCTTAGCTCCACTATTGCTCCAATGCTGGGTAGCAGATCACACCCCCTTATTACCTGTAGCACCAGGCTTTTTATAGGCCTCCAAGGACTTTCCAAAAACCTGTCCTGGAACACAGGGAGTAGGCACACACTCAACACGTTGTCCACTCCTGATAAGAGCCAACCCTGGAATTGCTGAAAACAGCCACCACTACTATACACAGCTGCCAACCACTTACTGTGACTAACGACTTACATAGATGGCTCTTACCCCACCAGGCCTCAGGTAACCCTGATGGTGTGTTGCTTGCAGGTATCCTGCTTTGCTCCACCTAGTGGCAGAAACATGTGACTGCCTGAGGTCACTCTGCCACAATAGGTTTAGACAATTTGATCAAAATATGTGCTAAGAAATGAAAAGTTTTAAGAATTATAAATATAGCATTAATACAAATTAAAATAATTTTTGTGTGTCTGCTTACCTTAGTGCATTCTGATGCCACATCATTCCCATATCAGCTACACACATGCATCTGGCTGTCCAGGAGAAAAGAAAGAGAATGTGATGTATCAGACCATCCACCTTCTTCTATTACTCTATGCTCCAAATCTGAAAGTCCTGTGCCATTGTAGGCATTTCATGTAGTAAACAAGAGTCAGCATGGACACTTAGACCAGTCTGCGGTAACACAGCCCTACATGCAGCAAGTTATAATGTACTGTGTGTTCTGACACCTTTTTATCTTAGTCAATATTATATTTTTAGCAATTTGTGCTAAATTGTCAAAATCACCACCCATATTCTAATGCATGCCCATTTGTCATGCTTCCATCATTATTCACTTGTTGTCTGATGTATTCCACAATTCCATTGTCTTTAATTCACCTTTTTCTTTTTATGCTATGGCCGAACTTTGTTAGTATTGTTGACTTCTTGTGACATTTGTGTCAGAGTGAATATGTTATAAATAGCATACTATATCATTTTCTCCTTCTTTGCATGGCAATCTTGCATGGAGATCTGCAGTCTTGGGCATTTAGTTTTAGACTGGAGGACCCTGCTCTATTGAGTGTGGATGCTATCCGCTCTTCTTTAGGGGTTCTTTATGATCACCAACATACTGCCTTGTGTACCGCTGTCTTTGTGCCTTATTGACAGATATATCAGAGAGAGAAGGTCCAAGTGGGAAGCTGTTTTATTTTCAATCCTAGTGTGGCTGAACCAGCGCAAACTTTCACACTCTTAACCTTCATCCCACTAGCTGGGGTCCGTTCGGTCCGCCACGTGTATAACCTCTTGGGCTATTGTGTTTGATGTTCTGGTGTTTTAGGAGTTTGTTTGCTAGACCCTCTTATGCATGTGGTTTATTTTTCCAATCAGACTTTAGAAATTTATATAAAGTTTTTTGTCTGGGGTCCAAAAGACTGCATACTATTTGCCTGTGCCTTTCTAGCTGCGTCGGACTGGCACTGTTGCTGTTCATACTCTGTAAGTAGAAAGTTTATTATTTGAAATGTTTTTCAGTGATTCTTGGCAAAAAAAGGCAATTTGCGCACTGCATATTCAGATACAAATTTTCTGCGATGAGTGCCAGCAAGCACAATGACACTGAGAAGCACTTTGCTTTGAAACAATACAACATTAGGCCTATAGCCAGCACAACTGAACTGTTCGAGAGCCTTAATTAAAAGTCTACAATGTAGCTTAATTTGTTTTTATTAGCTCATTTTATGAGAATTTCAGCAGAATTCAGTAATTAGAAAGCCTGTCATGTTGGTTTAAATAGTTATTGATGAAATTCTATATATCAGAATGCAAATAAATTGATCAGATAAACAAATTGAAAATGGGGTTCTTTTGGACCCCAGCTGGTAAACAACATATAGTAAATATGTTAAGGAAGGAAGGCTGGATATTTTATTCCTGGGAATATTTTGTTACCTTCCAGAATAAAATGTGAGGGTGCCTCTTTGCCTGTGCGAGCTTTTATCGACATTTTGGATTTTTATTTGGCCCAAATATTGGTGAAACCCATTGGAATTTGCCACTTAGATGGTGCATCTTTTGAAAGAGGTGTAACAACACTGGTGGAGTGAAACATACAGTAATTAAACATGGTAGTAAACCAGCAGTCACATGCAATAATTATACAAAGCCTGTATCAACTAAAAAACTAGATGGACTCAATATCAAACAATTAAGTGGAAGGAAAGGAAGGGAGATGATGGCAAGAACACAGTTTGTGGCAAAAGCACAAGTGAGTTCAATCAAGAAGCAAGACATTAATAAATTTTAACTGACTCAAAGACCTATCTGTCTCTGAGTCTTCCCCTGACCTCTCCCTGACATATGACCATGACACCAAGACCCTTTAAACCCTATCCTATCCCTGTAACAAACCCTAAAGCTATCCTTAAACTACAAATTAACCTGACACAAAGTGACTCTAGGACCCAGAAACCCCTTAGGCAGGGGATAGCAAAAAAAACTAACTCAAAATCGAGATTCTCAAGTATTACAACAAACTCAGACAGAGCAAGGCTAGACTGGACAAGAAACAACTAGAATTCTAGATCTAAATGCAAAAACTAAGCTGATTAATACACTAAATCTCAAAATAGAACAATCTCTTAAAGCAAACACGATAATCTACACCATGTGAACCAAACTTGTTTTATAAAGAAGCTAGCAATTATCCAACTCTAATGCATTCAAAGTATTACCTGGTCAAATGATGTGTTGAGTGAGGGTGTTCGAAATTTTGCATGCCAGACCTCAAGTTATTATTGGGGGTGTCTACTGTGAGACACTTTCTTTTTAATACTTCATTCTCATGGTAGTCCTCTCTATTCACTTCTATGGGAGCTTCTGAAGATTGCTGAGCGCACACACTCAGCTATACTTGGAAGCTCCAGTAGAAGTGAATGAGGAGGACACCCACAAGCACTGCCCTCCTAGTTGGTTGCGATTTGTGGGGTTGTTTTGCTGCAGGAGAGACTGGTGCACTTCACAAAATAGATGGCATCATGAGGAAAGAAGATTATGTGGCAATACTGAAGCAACATCCCATCTCAAGACAACAGTCAGGAAGTTAAAGCTTTGGCGGAAATGGGTCTTCCAAATGAACAATGGCCAGAAGCATACTGCCAAGCTGGTTACAAAGTGGCTTATGCATAACCAAGTCATTGTTTTGGAGTGGCCATTACAAAGCCTTGATCTCAATCCTATTGAAAATTTATGGGCAAAGCTGAAAAGGCAGGTGCGAGCAAGGCAACCTACAAACATGGCTCAGTTACACCAGTTCTGTCAGGAAGAATGGGTCAAAATTCCTAACAACTATTTTGAGAAGCTTGTGGAAGGATATCCAAAATGTTTGACCCAGGTCATACAGTTTAAGGGCAATGCTACCAAATACTAATGGAATGTAGGTAAACTTTTGACTTTGCACAAAGTACAACCTCAATTCCAAAAAAGTTGGGACACTAAAGAAATTGTGAATAAAAACTGAATGCAATGATGTGGAGGTGCCAACATCTAATATTATATTCAGAATAGAACATAGATGACAGATCCAAAGTTTAATGTGAGTAAATGTAACATTTTAAATGAAAAATATGTTGAATCAAAATGCCCAAAAAGTTGGGACAAGTAGCAATAAGTGGCTGGAAATATGACATTGAACATATAACGAACAGCTGGAAGACCAATCATCACTAATTAGGTGAATTGACAACATGATTGGGTATAAAAAGAGCTACTCCGAGTGTCAGTGTCTCTCTGAAGCCAAGATGGTAAGAGGATCACCAATTCCACCATTGTTGCGCAGAAAGATAGTGCAGCAATACCAGGATGGTGTTACCCAGCGTAAAATAGCAAAGACTTTAAACTTATCATCATCAACCATACATAACATAATCAAAAGATTCAGAGAATCTGGAACAATCGCTGTGTGTCAGGGTCAAGGGCGTAAAATTCTACTGGATGCTCGTGATCTCCGGGCCCTTAAACGTCACTGCAACTCAAACAGGAATGCCACTGTCAAGGAAATAACAGAATGGGCTCAGGAATCCTTCCAGAAAGCATTGTCAGTGAACACAATCCACCGTGCCATCCGCCGTTGCCAGCTGAAACTCTACAGTGCAAAGAGGAAGCCATTTCTAAGCAAGCTCCACAAGCTCAGCCGTTTGCACCGGGCCAGGGGTCATTTAAAATGGAAAACTGTTCTGTGGTCAGATGAGTCATGATTTGAAGTTCTTTATGGAACAGTGGGACGCCATGTCATCCGGACCAGAGAGGACAAGGACAACCCAAGTTATTATCAACGCTCCGTTCAGAACCCTGCATCACTGATGGTATGGGGTTGCATGAGTGCTTGTGGCATGGGCAGCTTGCATGCCTGGAAAGGCACCATTAATGCAGAGAGCTATGTTCAGGTTCTAGAACAACATATGCTCCCATCTAGACGTCATTTTCTTTCAGGGAAGACCCTGCATTTTTCAACAAGATAATGCCAGACCACATTCTGCAGCAACCACAACATCATGGCTACGTAGGAGAAGGATCAGGGTACTGAGATGGCCGCCTGCAGTCCAGATCTTTCACCTATAGAGAACATTTGGTGCATCATAAAGAGGAAGGTGTGACAAAGAAGGCCCAAGACAATTGAACAGTTAGAGGCCTGTATTAGACATGAATGGGAGAGCATTCCTATTTCTAAACTTGAGAAACTGGTCTCCTCTGTCCCCAGACGTCTGACTGTTGTAAGAAGAAGGGGGATGCCACACAGTGGTAAAAACGGCATGGTCCCAACTTTTTGGGGATTTGTTGACGCCATGAGATTTTGAAACAACATATTTTTCACTTAAAATGATACAATCTCTCAGTTTAAACTTTTGTTATGTGATTTGTGTTCTATTCTGAATATAATATTAGATGTTGGCACCGCCACATCATTGCATTCAGGTTTTTATTCACAATTTGTTTAGTGTCCCAACTATTTTGGAATTGAGGTTGTAATAAAAATGCCATAAAAACATCTCTCTCGCTCCTTATACGGGCATGTGGCAAATATAAATAATTTTGGTAATCCTAGTTGACCTAAAACAGGTAAGATTTATTCTGATTTCATGTCAGATAGTTAGAAAAACATGCATATGTGTCTCTTTATATGGTGTTTGTAAACTTCTGGTTTCAACTGTAAATATGTATTAACAGTCATACAGCAAAAAGGCGCAGTTTGGGCCAGGCAGAACACATTTCAATGCGCCTAATTTATGCGCCTAAAATATGTTATGTGCCTAACATATGATATGCTATGAAAGATGCACTATACATTCATTTAATGTGCCTTAAAACTGGCATGGCGGCGCCTCTTTTCTGACATGTTGCCCTATGTGACAATTCCTTTCTTTTCATTTCGCTCCACAAATATATATACTGCATATATATGTTTCTCTTTCTCACTACATTATCTAGTACTATAAATGACACCAGTAAAAATGACTGCAAAAAAAAATCTTTCATAAAAAGCAAAAAATAAAAATTTTAAGTTTTGACTGTTGGAAGGCAGGGATGAACCCCTTAGCACACCTTGACATAACTATACATCAACCCCCTCCAGAGATAACTCTTTCTGATCAATTACCACTTAGATGGAACTGTCGTATCTAAACTGTTAGGAAGGAATGCAGACTCCATAAAGGTGTCCGATCTGCCCACCACATAATGAGATTGCAAGGTGCTGTTCAATTGAAGGTCTCGATGCCTGCCATGATTGTACTTCTATTACACCTGAATTTTTAAAAAGTGCAAAAAAAAATGAAAAACATTAAAAATTAAAAAAAACATTTCCCATTTATCATGTGGAATTAGAACATTTTTAAAAATAACACGATCGGTATTACCACATCCGTAAAAGTCTGTTTTCATACAGTATCGTCAAAAGGTCTTAAAAAATGGCAATACAAAGCATTTACAAAAATGATGGGCGACATGTATGAACGGGGCTGCACCAGAAGTCTGGCGTCTTATCAGATCTAGCGCAGCCCCATTCGCTATATTTTTTAAACTCTCGCACTCCAATATCATGCGCATTAAAAAGCGCCCGCGGCACTTTGTGATGCGCCTGATTTTGGGGGCGTGCGGGAGGCGGGGCACACTAAAACCGTACAAAGCTACACAGGTATGTTCACACGGCTTATTTTTAAGCATAATTGCGCGCACATTCCGGCGCGTATTACGCTTTATATGCAGCAAAATGCGAGCCGTAAATACACTAATTCATAGCTCTCATTGAGAGCTATGAATTCCGCGTTGTCTCCCTGGGCGTACAATATGATCATATCGTACACCCGGGGAGAGAAGTGATATGTACGCGCGTGCTTACGGAGTACGGGTCTGTTCGGAGCGTGCTTCCAAAACACCCGGCATATTGGCTCGCATACTATATGCGCCCCAATAAGCTATGTAAACATACCCTTATAGCTTTAGAACAGCAAATCTAGGCACATTACTGCTAGAACAGGTAAACCACTTTTAAAGTGGTTTACCTGAGCCAGAAGTGTTGTTTCTGCACTAGAATGCGCATGATTTATGACCCGCACTAGACCAGGTTCATAAATTCAAGTGCATTCTACACTATTGTAATGCGCATAAAATTTGGTGTCTAACCGAAAAAATCATACATGTTGCCCTATGTTTTTAGAAGTAGTAAAACACACGAAAACTATATTAATATGATATTGCAAGAACAGTACCAACCCACAGAATAAAGATAAAATAAAGATAAAAATAAGACAATTGCATTTTTTTTCCCAATTTCACTCCGCAAAGAATTTTGTTTGGTTCACTACATTAAATGGTGCACTAAAATGTACTAGTAAAGATACAACTTGTCCCAGAAAGAAGCAAGCCCTAATATGTTAGCAAAAAATGTATGTCTCTTGGAAGGCACGGATGAAAAAAGCAGAAAGAAAAAGCAAGGCCAGTCCTTAAGGAGTTTAAATAACTTTAAATTTGTTTGAAGAATGTTTCATGAAGCCAGAATGTTCAGCTGTAAGAAAAAAAAAAAACCCTGTTTAGTGTCATACTAGTGATTTATGAATTTACTATAAGGTAAAGGGAGCTGATTCTGTAATGGGGGGAATGAAACACGTTATATAAATGCCCTAATGAATCAGATATGAACCATTCTGTTGAAAAACCAAAAGCAGTTGGGAGTTCTTGTAAGTGGCCCAGAGAGGGCACTATTGCCTTTCAGAGATCCAATATTATATTGGGAAATGTGTTTCCATTTGATCACTATTCTGTTCATACCAGAATGCATTGAGTGTTAGTTACTTAGTTTAAAACGGCAGGAGACATTCAAAGTGAAGCTTTGGGTTAGGTTTAGTGTCAATTTAAAACCTGGTTTGGATTGTTACTTAAATAGCAATTCTCAAATAGAATGTTTTTACATGAGAATTGCATAGTAGAAGCAGGTGTACATTTTAAATTAATTGAGCCTGGAATAAGAATCGGCGAAATACAGGATACTTATTATATAAAACATGGTCTTTTATGTTTGTTTGTTTTTTGTTTGTTTGTTGTTACTACTGGTTAATATTGCCAATTTCTTAAAGGGTTTGTTGTGGCTTTTCAAGCACATTAAAATTACTGCAATGTTAAGCTTTTAATTGGTGTTTTTCGTGATTTTTTTCTTGTGGAGTTTTATTTAAAAAATTACTTTTTGTACCAGTATTTTCCAGACTTCAAAATGCCTTGAGAAATGTCTACCAGCATGCTGACCATAACATTGCTAAAGCCACAAACTACATTGCCATCTATATAGACATTGTCCTTTCAGTCCAAAAATAAGGAAGATGATCTGCAAACAAAGCGGTACTCGACTCAATCTCCTACCAATCTAGTACAGATGCTCTGGGGACCCTACGCTGCTCCTTGTCGACACACATGAAGGCGGTTTCTAGTTAGTGGCCTCAGCAGTCCTGTAAATTAACTGCATTCTTCCTTATGCTTGTCACACTCTGGATTGTAGCATTTCCCTTTCTTTCTACGTCACTGCCGTTACTGCTAATTTACCTTGTTTAGATGTTATGATAGTTGATAGACATTTACTATTGCTTCTTCGTTATCATGCCTTAGTTGGCGTGAATTTTGATCACCAATGTCATGTCTAATTATCTCAATAAACATGTTTAAAAAAATTAACACCATTCAGGTTCCACCAGAGTATCTGCCATGGGACATCATGGAGTTGGAGAAGTGAGTTCTGTGGGGTTTTTTTTGTTATATTACAACATTTGCAGCTCCTCTTTTTCAAAAGTTCAAGCAACCCATGTAGAGCACTGTAGAATGAACAGCCCTGGAACTATGTAATTTTTTGCTTTAGTTCCTCATCATTTACACAAACTTTGTTAGCTGTCAGGGAACAGGCACATTTATAAAGGTGAAAAATTATAAAGACTCTGGGTATGTATGAACTTTGGTGCTGACCGGCCAGTTCTAAACAGCTTTAAGGTAGTGTAGAATGTGCCAGAATGTACTGCAGAAGACCAGGGGCCATATGTATGAAAACTGTCTACGTCTACGCTTGTTCACACAACGTTTTTGGGATCCGTTTTACGGATCCGCAAAACGGATCTAACAATTGTCAGTGTGATTAACATTGAGTTCAATGGCAAAAGCGCATCGCTGTTCTCATGGGAGATCGCCGATGCACTTTTGAGAGCTCTCCTGCACTGCGCTTTTAGCATCCGCTTTAAGAATTGATGTCAATTCTTCTTGTGTTGTACGCAAATGAAAGCCCATAGGAGATAATGGAGTCCGCTTTTGGCACCTGTCCAAAAGCGCTCCACACTCCGGGTACGTATCTGTGGCGCTTTGCACCCTGAAAGCGGATGCGAAAAGCGCAGTCGGTGGCTGGACGGGGATCAGAGGTGAGCGGCGTCGTCCTGCAGGGGGATCGCAGGTGACGTCCTGCAGGGGGATCGCAGATATGGTGACTTTGTTGCCCATAACAACCAGTCACAGCTCCTCTTTCATTTTTCCAGTGAACTATATGAAATGAAAGTGGTGCGCTGATTGGTTGCTATGGGCAACAAAGTGAGTTTTAGACCTAGACAGTTTTCATACATGTGGCCCCTGGTCTTCTGCAGTTCATACATACAGGCACATTGTAGTTCCTCCACGACAACTCAGGCTCAAGCAAACCACCTTTAAAAACATTTTAAAAAACACACTTACAGGGCTTCTTTATAGACACTTTTTATTGGTGTTTTAAAATGCTTGTAAAAATACCCATTCCCAGAATTGAATTTATTGACAACCATATCTGGTGGCATTTTTGTTTTATTACATTTTTGCATGCATTTTTCTAGCATTTTTAAAGAGATGTCTATGGAAAAAAACACCAGTAAAGATGACATGTCTTAAAGGGATTTTCTCACCATGCTGTTTTCACAGAGCCACAGCCAGCTTTGGACCACATTTCCGGGGTTGGGCCAGGGATTCTATATCAGCTCTGCTTTTCCCACTACCCTTTTCATGTGACAATGAAGGAAGTTTATAATCGAGTGCACAAAGCTACAGAGCTCAAAGGGTTTAAACCAGTCTTAACTTAGTAACAAGCTACTGTACTAGAAATAAGACCAACAGGGTACTCACCATGGGACGGCACTGACAATCAGATAAAAAAAGACGAAGAGGGGTTGGGTACCAAGAAAATTTGTGTACACTGGCATAAATAAAATTTTCCTTATCTCCTGAAAAAAACAAATCACACAGCAATGTATTTGGAATAGTTTTCTTTTCCCTTTCCCACATGAAAAGCTAGTCATGTGTTGAAAAAACCCCCTTTCCCTTTTCCTGTGTTTTGAAAAAAACACCACGCCCCAAAAACACAAATATCCTTAGGGATTTTCACACGTTTTTTTCAACGAAAAACGGTTTGAAAATGCTGCAAAAACGTATCCAAAGACATACCCAAAAATTTTTTTTTTTTTTTTTTTTTTTTTTTTTTTAAAATTTTTGAATGGATCCGAAAGACACACAAAAGATGCTGAAAACACTATTGGCGATCCCCTCTCGACACCAAATTTTGTTTTCAAGAAAATAATGTAAATAAAACGCACATGTTAATGCGTGTTGGGGCTGTTTAGGGGGTCCGAAGCAAGGATCCAAAAACTACAAAAAAAAAAAAAACTTGTATGAATATCCCTAAATGCACTTGGGGCCCAAACCATGGTCGGGGCTGGAACATTCGACAAAAAGGGAAAAAGAAAAAATCTTTTTATCTTTTTGGAATAAAACCCTTAACCCCTTACCCCATTTGTCGTACTCATACGGCAAAATTTGGGTAGGGGTTTCCCCCAAAATTTCCGTAGAGTATTTAAGCATCTTGCGCCTCACAAAACGAGCGCGCAAGATCGCGGGATGGGAACCGGGGGTATATACCCGGCATCATCCGCATCCCCCACGGGCCCGGGGTGCGCCCGCCGCGGGGGTTAACCCCCCCAGTCCAATCGTGGTCGCGACATCGCGGCTGCGGGCGCAGGAGTAGCTCCTGCTGCCCGCCTCCCCGCATAACGGCGCTGGGGCCCCCTTAAAAAGAGCTCCTACCAGGCAGCCCGACACGAATGACACAAACCGTTGTCTGGGGACGTCACATCCCACAATGCATTGTGGGCAGCGTGACGACAGTTGCCAGGAGACCACAAAACCATAAGCTTTA